>JALBYZ010000108.1:0-59308 GCA_038050575.1 Globisporangium mamillatum | reverse complement strand
CGGAGGTAACATCGACATAATCGTCCAAATCAATTTCGCTGGTATAAATGCTAACATTGGTCGGCACTTCCAAAACCATTTTTCGATCTTTTTCAATAAAATGAAAATTACATGAGTCATCGGTAATTTTTAAATCAGCGCTTTTAATTGGCTACTTTGGGTAATATATCCAGCTGCTTACAACAGACAACTGCCCTTTAATAGGAGTATTCAATCCTTTTTTAGGGGTAAACTGCGCACGCTGTTTCTGACCAAACCACTCGATGAAATCTGGCGAAACCCCCTTTGATCGTTTTATCTCATCAAGGCGCTTCGATTGATGTAAAAAAACAAGGGGTAAAAAAAGCGTCCTCGTTGCCCCCGCCCACTGTTAAACCACAGATTTTACACAACACCTTCAATTTTTTATATCCGCATAATTTGCATTGCCTTTCAAAACACATATCGATTTGCGCCAATTTTGACGTAACTTATTGGGAGTGACATCTGTAGCTCGCGAGACTGCACACCAAAACTACAGTACATTGGCGACACTTGCTGCTGAATTTTTAGAATCGCGCTACAACTACCACAGGTATGCTTGCGATCAATTGATTGAGCAAGGAGTGATAAATCTGATCATCATCATCCAGGTTTTCGGCGTCAATCTCTACCAAATATTCAGCCACAAAGAACTGCAGACTTTGAGCATTATAGTAATGCTGCAAATGGTTCTTGTAATAGGAGATTTTTGCGTCCCAGCGTGAGGATGGATAGAGAGCATGAATGCAGTACAGTCACGTGTGGTATACCTTTCCAGTTCCGTTACAGACATCGCCAAGTCCGTGCCAGAAAGTGTGGATTCAATAGCAGACAGCGCAAACTCCGCCTCTGAATCCAAAGACTGCAGCAAAAGTTCGTATTATTTATGGCACCCCAGAATCTCATTTCGGCAGAAGCGCCAGAAATAGTTACTAGCGACAGATTTGAAGTGCCTGTCGATCACCCATCGGGCAGTCCCTTCCTTCGCTTTCGCGTCCGCTCTGGTATTGCTTTGCCTTGCAAAAGCGAAATAGTGAAGACTGCGAACGGCGCTGAGAAGCCGTGTATTTGATCATCAAAGGCCATGGTGCACCACCAAGCGTCATGCATTCAAGCAAACAGGCGGCGCTTGGCGTCCTCGTTACCGCCACTTTGCGTTGCGTCCCTCCCGTTCCCATCCCATTCGCGTTGGGCACACTTATTCATTCGCATACATACATACTGTGGGTGTCTTCAATGAATTCAGGATAGGATATTATTGCGGGGTGTGTTGTCGTTCGTAGCGTGTTGTTCGGTGGTGGTTGCGCGAAGGTGGCGCGAAGGTCGTTTCCTCAGGTGCAAAGGATCAGCGCATCCCTCAACAGAGATACGATCTGTTATTGGCCAAAATTCTCGGAATTCAAATCCTATACCATTTATTATTGGTCAAAATTTTCATCTAATGCTGTAATTGGTTAAAACGTAAGCAGCCTGCGGGTAGGTTTGTCTCTTCGTCAGCTTGCTCTCGCTCTCAGATGCTGGAGAACCGCATCTCTCTCTCCTCGTGCGCGCGCTCTCTCTCACATCGTGTTGCGCCAACTGACTGCAATTCACACACACAGAGCGCGGCTGTGTGAGGAGAGTGAAAGCAAGTCAGCTCAGTCGAGACAGCGCGCGCAAGGGAGATCGCCGGAAGGAAGGAGAACGACAGCTCAGCCCGCCCCCTGAGTGTCCAGGTGTCCGGTTTGCTTCATTACCGGCCAGCACCCGCAGCAGCACGCGACGACGAAGAGGAAGCCAAACAGCCAGAAGCGACTCCATTCGTTTTCTTTCTGCACTTCGCTTCCAGAAAAACAGCCCTCCCCGCAACGCTCGACGCTTGCTCTTCTCTTCCCCCCTCCACTGCTCCACGTAGGGCGCGCTCAAGACCTCGACTGGTTGAAGGTGATCGAGAAAGAAGAACGACAACCAGCTCGATAGCGAAGAAGAAGAAGAAGAGGAAGGTGTTGACGCGTTCCTTCCATTTCCATCCCTAAAGACACGAGAAACATCGAACGAAACGAGTGAAAAGCAGAGATGTTCAGCGCCACAGCAGCGACGGAAGCGCCGAATGCGTCGCCTCGGCCGTCTTCTACGTCTTCCGCATCAACAGGAGCAGGAGTAGGAGCGCCGACAGCCGCGCCACCGCCGATGACGAATGAGGAGATCTTTGCGCATCAGCTCGATTTGCACAAGAAAATTCAGGAGCAAATGCAGCAGCAGTTGCAGCTCCAGAAGGAGATGAGTCTGCACATGAACCAGCAGAAGACACAACAGCAACAGCCACCACCACCACCGCCCCCGCCGCCGGTTCAACCGCCATCACCGCCTTTGCACCCGCTCCAGCAGCAGCGCCAGTCTCTCTCGGCCGTGTTTGCGAAAGTCGAGCCAGACCTCGGGGACAACGTGTTCGACATGCTGGACGACCTCATCATGATCCCATCCGGTGCCGTCGCCCCTGAGCGCAACAGTCTCTCCAAGCAAACGATTGAAATGAACAACGATGAGTCCTCGTCGGGACGAGACAGTCTCGCCGACATCCTCGAGTCGCTCGATATGGACCTCGAGGACTTTGAGATGAATTTGGAGAACAGCCACAAATACAGCTTCGCCGGCACGGAGAGCTCGCAGACGACGACCGACGAGTCCCGCGACTCGTTCGACGACGACTTTGACGATTTGGACGACGACCTCGACCTGGATTTCGATGGCGACATGGAGGATCACGGCATCGACGATGACGACGAACACGCGCAGACAGGAGCCGGCGTGTTTGATGTGGCGACCTCAGATGCGATGCAGCCAGAAGACTTTCTCGACATGCGCCGCTCGTCGTTCGACATGGTGGCTTCCATCTCAGGAAGCACCAGCAGCATCTCGCAGAGCCCAAACGGTAACATGTGCACATTGATCTGGGAGGGCGGTCTTCTCGGTCTCCGTCTGCGGCTGTCGCAGTCCCGAATGCTGCCAGCGGTATCGAAATTGACCGGACGAAGCTCGATTTTCGGTATCCACTTGGTTGAGATGGGCGACCTGTTGATGCAGATCGGTTCGCGGATGACGCGCGACATGGAGTTCATGGACGCGATTAATTATTTGAAGGATGTCGAGAAGCCGTGCAAGCTGGTGTTCCGCCGACCGAATGCGGACCCGATGGCCGTCAAGACCGTGCAGCCTCAAGTTAAGAGCGACATCGCGATGAAACTCGCGCAGAAATTCGAGGAGCTGGCGAACGCGGAGAACGAGAAATCGCCACAGACGCCAATCGTGAAGATGGAAGCCAAGTATGAAGTCAAGTGGCTCGACGGTCCTCTGGGCATCAGTTTGATCGCGAGCAAGGACGTGCCGTACCCGCTTGTGACGAGAATCACGGGGAAGAACCGATCTCCTCAGGTCCAAGACGTGCAGCCTGGCCACTACCTCGTACAGATCGGGACGTACAACACTGCGGACGGGAACTTCAACACTGCGATCAAGTTCTTGCAGAAGGTCAGCAAACCCGTGTCGCTATTCTTTTGCCCAGGAAACAAGAAGTTGTCTGTGCGTCCGGAGGTGTCTGCAGACGAGTACGATCACATTTGGGAGAAGAAGCAAGCGCTGTGTTTCACTGTGAAGCCCGATGAAGCAGGCAGAATGGTGGTCGCCGACCTCGGAAGCGCCAAGTCGATCAAGGTGAAAGCGAAAGGAGGTCCGAACCTTGCGGCGTTTGTGAACCCTGGAGATGTGCTTGAATGGATCAACGATGACCATACGAAAGACCTCACCTTCCACGAATCGTTACTGAAGCTTCGTACCGCGAAACGACCGCTAGTTATTCGATTCAAGAAGCCGTCACCGTTTACTGAGCCACCTGCACCACCAGCGCCTGCTCTTCCGACTCCAGCCCCAATACCTGAGGTTCGTGCACCGCCAGCCCCAAGCTCCAACTCGGAATCGTCACCAAGTTCCACATCGGCAAAAACGCTGGGGCGAAACTTCAATCCGCTGAAGAAGATTGCCGCGCTGAGCTCGTATTCGAAGGAAAACTCGATCAACAACGCGAATGCTCGGAACAATGAGTTGAAGAAGAGTCCTCAGTCCACTCCAGATTCAATCCAGTCTAAGAAGGCTATCTTCGGCGGCTCGGAAGTCGAGGTGAAGCGCGTGACGCACGAATCAAATCTGAACCCGCTGATCCCGAAATCTTCTGGGTACTCGAACAATACCCCTGCTGCTGTTACATCTTCATCAACAAGTGGTCCAGTCTCAGACGCATCGCCTGCGCCCAATGGAGAAGGCAACAACTTCGGAGAGCCTCGCCGCGAAGTCCCACCAACGAAGCTGCTGAACATCGAGTTGCTGAACGGAATCCGTAAGAACGCGATGGTGAAGACGTCGAGTGATCCTTCGGTTGCCACGAACAACGAGAAGGTCGCGGCGCATGCGCCATTGAAGCCTCTTACCCTTGAGACACGGCATTCGGGAGCAAAGCACGTCGTGGAGGAGCCAGTGCCAGTGAACAAACCGGTGAACAAGTCGGAGAATTACCACAACTCGCCACTGCCAACGACGTACACGGGTGAAGAAGGTGAGATATACGAAGTGGTGTGGCCAGAAGGCACTGCGTTGGGGCTGACTCTTCGCGTCCACCCGACTACTCGGTTTCCTGTCGTTGCTCGCGTCACTGGTACAAGCAACCTGAAGAACATCGAGCACGTATCTCCAGGCGACATCCTGTTTGCAGCCAACGGCATGGACATTGTGCCACAAGCGAAGTTCAAGCAGACGCTCGACAATTTGTCCAAGTTACCGAAGCCCGCACACCTGCGGTTCCGACGATCGCAACCAATTACTCTTCCTCAAGCCCCGCGAGCAGAAGACTCGACTGACAAACTCCTGCCTCGCGGTCCTCACCTGAAGATGGAGACAGAGTACGAAATCGTGTGGCGAGAGAATGCAAACCTGGGCTTGGTGTTCAGCTCGGTCGCCGACGTGCCGAAGGTGACGAAAGTGGACATCGAATCCGGTGGTCTGATTATTAGCCGAGTCAGCGTGGGAGACGTATTAACGTGGATCGGACCTCTGGATATCCATGATTCGTCCTTCCACCAGTCCATGGCGACACTGCGAGCTGTGAAGCGTCCTGTGGTACTCCGCTTCAAGCGAGGTCACCCGTGAGTGAGCGAATGGAAGACGATGGACGCCACAGCGAGCAAGCGAAGGTGGAGGAAATAAAATGGTAGGTGGTATTAAGTAGACCCAAGTGGCTTGCGGACAACGAGAGTGAGTGCGTGAGTGAACGATCGAGACAAACGAACGAGAACAAGCAAGCGCGAGCAACAAAGAAAGGAGAAAGAAGAGGAAGAAGACGAGAGAGAAAAATGTAAGCTGTCGATTTTTTTGATGTGTTGCTGTTTCATAGAAATGAGTGAGCTTTTTCAGATCTTTCCTGTTCTTTTCCATCTTAGCCCCAGTAGGTCTTCCTGTCCATTCAATCACAGGGAGGTATCTGCATAGTGATCACAACGTCAAATGCATTGCTCACTCACTCCATCGGTCCTTCGTTCATTTGCCACGTGTTTGTTGTTGCTTTAATCTGTTCTTCCACGCCGCTGAGCGACCACCACTGCTAACTGCTACTACTACTACTACTGATACCGACGAGATGCGACTTGGAAAGCAAGTGGGGAATGGCAGACTGGTGCTAGTATTCGCAATGACGGACTGAGACGATGCGGACTGGCTGGTTCGTGGCTGGCTGGTTGGTTAGCTCCAGATCTACTGTGGTGGGAAGCGTTTTATGGTACAAGCGCGCTGTTTTCTTGGGGTTTCTCGGGTTTTTTCTCTCTCGCTCTCTCTCTCTCCTCTCTCGGTCATTGACGTCGTTATCGTCCAGTCTTCTTCTCCTTTCTATCTCCTCGCCATCACTGACTGCTTCACATCCCTCCGTACTCTTCTTCTCCCGTCTTATAGATAGAAAAACAAAAGCTGCTCTCTCTCTCTCTCAGTACATGCCGGTGGGAGACGAGTCGAAGCGCTCGAACTTGGCGGCGAGCGCCTGCTTCTTGGTCAGGATCTCGTTGCGAGAGTTCTTCAAATCCTCCGAGACGTCCGTGACGTTGATCGCGTCCATAAAGTTGGCGAGCAGCGGCGCCTTGACGTTGGACGTCGGGATGAACCCCGAGTTGGAGTCGTGCAGAAAGTCCTCGATCGCGAACGCGTAGTGGTGCGCGATGGCGAACACGAGCATCTCGACGCAGATGACAAAGTCATTGAGCGCCGACGCGATCTTCATGGCATCCCAGCAGTTGGGACAACCGATGTTCCACTTCTCTGAGATGAAGCCGAGCATCTCGAACGACGTGATCATGAGCGACTGCCAGTACGTGAAGAAGATGATCGCCTTGATCGCGAGGAACTTGGGCAGCGGCCGCACGGGGTTGAGCTCCTCCTTCGTGCCCAAGAAGAAGAGCACGAGGCAGTAGAGCGCCCAGGTCTGCGAGATCGTAAGCACGAAGCTCACGTAGCCGTACGACACGAACGGGTTGAGGAACTCACCCTCGCCGTAGACGCCTGCGAGGCTCGTGATGAGCATCACGATCGACGTGAGCACCTTCACGGGGATGTACTGCAGGATGCCGATGGTTGTGAGGCGCACGAACTTGCCACCCATGGCCCACGGCTGCATGCAGCAGAACGGCACGGCGTGGTACACCTGTGCCTTGGAGCGCAGCGTGTTGGCGAGCTCCGACTGGCCGCCCAGGTACTCGACGAGGAAGCAGTGAAACGAATAGAGCGCGAACGCCTCGTAGCAGTCGCGGATCGTCTCGAAGAGCAGCTTCTGGTCGTTGAACACGAGCGCCAGGTACGACGTGAGCGCGTAGATCGGCACCATCATGAGGATGCGGATCACGTGCTTGCGGATGCCGGCTGACGGGTTGTACAACAGGTGCGTCCAGATGAGCCATCCCGAGAGGATGATCGCCAGTAGCGTGAACGCGCCAGAGATCGCGTACGCCAGCGTCTCGAGTTGCATAGTGCGCGACTCTGTGTGTGTGTGGAGCTGCTTGCCTGCCTGCCTGCCGGTTGTGTCTGTTGCCTGTACGCCGCCACCTGTCTGTTCGTTTATCACTCGCTGCGCTGCTGGTAGAGCACGCACGCGCTTCCCCTCTGCCGCTCGCTGTGTTTCGACCAAAATGCGCTTGTGGCTTCCTGAGAATCTATGCCAGCAGCGAGCCTCCCGAATAGCCTGAGTGCAGTCTTTACGCTATTCGCGAGGAACATGGTAATGTGGTGTCCTGAGGAGAAAAATCAGAAAAATAGCCATCAACTACCTGGTTTACTATAACATCGACACAATCAGTGTCATCGCATCGTCAGCCTCCGGAGAACTTGCGGATGGTTTTGTTGTTGTGCTACGTAGTAATTTAAGACGGATCGCCTCAGTCGCGACGGTTTGAGAGCATGACAGGCTTCTTACAGCTACTTTATCGCCAAGATGGCCCAGAAATATAGAGAACATGGGTATGACCTACATACATGTAGTTGGAGTTCGTTATGTCCTGCCTCGAGGTTAACACGAATCATAGTGGCTTTAAAGAAGTCAAAAGTCGTTTAGCAATGACACCACGTATCTGGCGGGATGAAGTAGCCGTAGTGTATGAGGGCATGACAGCCATATTGGAGCGCTCTATTGAAATACAAAAGCAAGTGATGTTGGACCTTCTGGTTTGTGCAGAAAGAGCACTGAAAGTGTAGTTGTTCAAGCGTAAAAGGTACAAAACAGAACCGTAACTTGATTATGATTTACGGATTGTATTTTTGTGTTGGCGTGTTGGCTCGATAAACAATAGAAAACGTACTAAATCCGTAAACTAGATGTTTATGGATTTTTGGAGTAATATTTGCACGTAAGTACTGCATACTGTGGTTTTTGCTCGCTTAGTTTTGACTAGCTAGGGAAAAACCTCCTAATCGAAAGAGTACTCTGTGAAGTTCCCCTATACCTGTACTTCTGCTATGATCGATCGCCTACACAAAAAAGGATCAATCAGCTAAAGCGTCCGTTGTGCTCAAGTACCTTCTGAATTCGCTCTTCCGCCTCTTACTTCAAACGCCGCCACAGTGCTCAGGGGTAACAAACACACACAGAAGTGCACAATATCTAATCATTACCATCGCAGTCACTGCGGCAGCACCTGCACTCTCAACCTCTTGTCTTCTCTCTCTTTTGCGACCATGTGGTTCATAACTTTCAACCTAACGTCTCGAGGCGCCGCCGCCGCTTCCACCGCTACTCGACTTCTTCTTCTTCTTGGACGACGAGCGGCGGTAGTCTTCGTCGTCATCGTCGTCGTCGCCGCGCCCGCGCTTCTCTGTCAGGTGCAGTCGGTCGGCCGCCTGGGCCTCGCGCTCCAGCTCGTCCCACGACGGCGCGTCATCCTCATCCTCCGACGGCTCCTCGGACGAGTCCTCGTCCACGAGCGACGCCCAGTCCGACTCGCCTGAGCCGCTCGAGTCGCTTCCCGACTCATCGTCGTCGCCCGACGATGCGCTGTACGTGCTGTCCTCCGCCTCCTCCTCGTCCTCGTCTTCGTCGTCCGAGCCTTCCATCTACGTTCATTCACATAAAGACAGCGAGTGAGTTTCGGTATCGCAAACGACAAATAGAATACAATACACACACACATACCTTTAAGAACTCCCAGCCGGCAGGCTTCGGCACACCGTCCTCGTCCGCGTCCAGGTAGAAGCGGTTGTCCGCCTTAATCGTCGCCATGATGCTCTTCCAGTTCAGGTTTGCGGTACCGGTCGTGAAGCAAATGTCAATGTCGTCGAGCCACTCCTTGATGCGCTCCAGCTCGCCCGTGGACACCGCACTGATGCGCATCGGCGGCGTGTCAAAGTTCTTGAAAATGAACACCACGTCAAAGTTCTTGGACGAGAACATCACGCGCTCAAAGTGCACGTGCTCCACTTCGTCGAGCGAGATGATGAAGAACGGCATGTCGGTCAGACTCACGAGGCAGTGCACGGACGGCTGTAGCAGCACCATCTCCTTGAACGGCGTGCCCATGAAGCCCAGCTCGCGGTACGGGATGTCGAACACCACGGGCTTGCCGTATCGCTCCGAGACGCCCTCCATCTTGTGGCAAAACTCCTTGAACGTCGTGTTGAGCTTCTCGCGCAGTGCGCGCTCGCGGTTCTCCTCGTCCAGTTCGTCCGGGTCGTACATCGATCGCCGGCGGTTGTCCAGCGTCTGCGAGCCCTCGATCACCTCTGTAAAGAACTGCACGTCATTCTGCTTCTTCTTGCCAATCATGATGTGGTTCTTCAGATGGAAGTGGATGAGTACCACCAGCTCCTTGTCGCACGGCTGGAAGATCGCGTGCTTGATGTTGGAATATAAAATGTCGAGCTTCTGGTTCTTGTTCGTCATGAAGCGCACGCCGTTCGCGTGCGCCTCCAGTGTGCCGTGGGTCTTGCGGCCCGTTACGTGCGGACGCGCCGACAGGTCGATCAGACGCGGCACGCGGCGGTCGCGCGTTAGGATCAGATCCTCCTGCACCACCAGGTCGGACTCTTCCTGTTCGCGCTGCTCGCGCTGCTTCACGCGCTTCTGCAGCTCCTTGATCAGACGGAACTGGTTGTTCAGGTTGTGCGCGTCAGAGGAGCGGAACCCCAGCTCCTTGATGAACATCTTGTTCGGGAATTTCGTGATCGCGGTCTGCATCGCCGGCAGCACGTCGCGGCCGAGGGATGTACCTGGCACGTAAAAGTTGATTCGCAGGTACGTCGCCTTGTCTTCTTCTGACTTGCTCACGTTCTTTATCGTCGAGATGTGGAACGGCACTGGCACGCCGTTGATCGGCAGGATCACACACTCGGCGCGCATGTCCACCATCACCTGGCGCTCGCGGAGCTCGCTCGGGTAGTCCTTCGGGCCGCGGTACGCCAGGATGCTCTTCTCACGCTTGCGGTCGTCCGACTTCTCGTTGTTCTGCTCCTCCAGCCGGCGCATCGCCTCCTCGCGCTTGCGACGCATCAGCTCGGCCTGGTGCCGGTCGCGGCGCTCCTGATCGGTCTCCTTGCCCTCCAGCTGGCGCTGTTGGTCGCGCAGACGAAGCGTCAGCACCTGGTTGCGCGTGCCCGACGGGAGCGTCTCGACCGCCGAGCGGGATGATGACTTGGACTCCTTCGCCTTGGCGTCCGACGACGACTTCTTCGGCGCGGCCTCTTCGTCGTTGTCGTCAATGTCGTAGCGCACCTTGCTCCAGCCCTTGGCCACCTTGGTGTAGTACTTGGTCTCATCCTTGAGCACGACGACCGTGTCGGCGAGGAAGACCGAGTAGTTGTCCAGCTTCTTCTTCTTGCGCTGCGACTCGGGGATCGCAATGCCCTGAAAGCCGAACGCCACGTTGAACGCCATGCCTTCGACGATCACCGTGTTGTTCTTGGGCGTGAGCAGGTTGCACGACTCGCGGAACTCAAGCCCGATGCCAAATCCGAGGTTCTTCGTCAGCTTCGCGAACAGCGTCGGGTTGCGCGACTGGATGAACTTGCGCACTTTCTCAACCACCTTAGCGATCGTCTTGCCCGGACGCAGCTCCTTCACGCACATGTCGTGCGCCTCCAGCAGCAGCTCGTACGACTTCTCCATGGAGCTCGACGGGTCGATGAAGAACGTGCGGCCGACGTTCGAGCAGTAGCCTTTGTAGCGCGCGCCGAGCGAGCAGATGATGACATCATACTTGAGGTTGTCCGTGTCGCTCTGCGCGCTGGGCTTCAAGTCGTACTTGCCGCCCGACTGCACGATCGGCGGGTAGCACGGCTCAATGTCCACGGGGTCAATCGACACCTTCACCTTCGTCGGGTCTTCAAACACTTCCTCAATGTCGTTCGAGATCTTTTCGTGGCTCACTTTCTTTTCGTCATCGATGATCATCTCCATATCCTCCATGAACTTGAGCTTGAAGATCTTGCTCGTGAGTGCACCGGCCCAGCGAATACTCTCAAGCTCTTCCGGTTCTTTCACCGACAGCGCGATCTCAATGCCCTTCGTCACGTCCACCTGCTCGAGCTTCGTGTCGTCGAGAGCCTTCTGGAACGACGTCACCAGCTCCCCTTGCGGACTCTCCTTCGTAAGCACGCCAACCTTCTCGCCGCTCTCCTTGAGCGCGTCCGTGATGATCTTGTAGTTCTCCGCGTTGCCGTCGGCCTTGTTGCGCTTCAGCAGCACGAGCTTCACGTCCGAGCTGTCATTGCCGCTGAGGATCGATTCCAGCATCGTGTCTACGGTTTACATCACGAGATCACATCAGCATCCATGAGCCAGTTGCTCCCGTTTTGCATACAAACTTCCTCTATAAAAAACAATCCTCATTCAACCCACTATTAACGTACATTTCTTGCCGGCCGTGAGCACATAGAGTGTCTTGGGCGTGAAGATCATGAGCGTCTCGGGGAACTCGAGGAAGCCCAGCAGGAAGATCTGCAGCACCGCCGATTTGCGGTAGCCCGACTCATCCGGCTGCGGCTTGCCCGCCAGCACGCAGAACGCGTCCGCGTCGCCCCACGTGGCGCTGCTCTTGTGCTCACCCCACGACTTGTAGAGCGTCTGCAGGCGGCGGAAGAACACGGCGCCGTTCAGCTGCGGGAGGCCGCTGGCCGCCGTAGTAGCGGTCGCATCAGTAGGCGCACTCGCAGCGCCGCCATTCTCCTTCTTCACGACCGCCTCCTCCGTCTTGACCACCACCGGCGCTGCCTCTGCTGTGGGCGCGTTGCCGCCGTTCTCGCTCTTGACCGTCACGGCGTCCGCCATGCTTGCTCTCGTCTTCCTTCCCGTTTGCGAGCGCGCCAAACCAACTATGGAGCATTTGGACGGACTGTTAGTTCTTTGGTGCTGGGTTGGCGCGCCTTCTCTTTGAGTCCATCGATTGGTCCAAATGTGCTGATTTAAAGAATTACCATTGGTCGATAATACCAGAAATGTAAAACCTTACGATAAAATACTGAGGTTTTATCGGACGTTTTGGCGCCATTTCTCTCATGCACGGTCCTGATTTGGGAAGATAGAGAGAGCTTCTTTTGGGATTTATGGAAGCGATCTGGAGGTTTTCTATCAAGTGAACAAGAGCAATTTACACCTGATCGGTTTTGGGCGAGTCAAATAGTTATTCTGGGCAATGTCCAATGACAGGACAGCTCTCTTGTTCCATCCTGCCTTCACAATCTGATGAGGATGGCGACGACAATAGCGGCAACGCGGCAGGTGTCGCCTGCTGCTCTCCACGTGCGCCGCTGCTTCGCTACAGCCGCAGCAGGGACAGCCAAGCCTAGGAAGAAGAGAAGCGGCGGTCCCAGTGGCTACAATGCGCACACCATCATGATCTTCGCGAGCGAGGTGCCGGTGATCTCGGCGCTGAACCCGTTCCGCAAGATCGAGGACGTGTTCTTCGACGTGTGGAAGCGCACGAACCCGCAGCAGATCACGAAGCTGCAGAAGGAGCTGCAGCTGCTACTGCCGACGCCCGAGGAGAAGATCCAAGCGATCGTGAAGAAGCTGGGCGTGGAGGCGCCCATCGCGTCGCTCGTGGAGGAAGCCGCAGCGGCCGAGACCACCACGAACGTGGTCGCTGCGACCGCCAAGATCGCCGCGGCGCTGCCCGAGTCTACCCCCGCCGCCGTCAAGCAGGAGGTCGTGCAGTTCCTGTCCTCGGAGATGCACAAGAGCTTCGGCACGAAGCAGGAAGCACCGGCGATCCAGCACTACGAGCAGGAGCAGCAAGTGGTCGTGCGCGAGCGCAACCTGGTGTTCTCCAAGAAGCAGCTCGCGACGTTGGGCGGCTACGACGTGTTTGTCGGC
The DNA here is from genome assembly GCA_038050575.1 of Globisporangium mamillatum. Lineage (NCBI taxonomy): Eukaryota > Oomycota > Peronosporomycetes > Pythiales > Pythiaceae > Globisporangium > Globisporangium mamillatum. The sequence continues at coordinate 46,425 of JALBYZ010000108.1, read as the reverse complement.
GGCAAGATCGACGGCAAGGCCGAGGGCAAGGTGATCGAGGTCAAGAACCGCCTGAAAAAGTTTATGACCCCGCTGCCGCAGTACGACGTCGCGCAGCTGCAGACGTACCTCTTCATCTTGGGACTTGAAGAGGGTGAGCTCGTGGAGCACCTGCGCAGCGACGCGGCGCAGACGAAGCTCACGAAGGTGAATTGGGACCCGCGCATGTGGGAGACGCAGATCTCGCCATTCGTGCTGCGCTTCAGCGGCGCGCTCGTGCATTTCATGCAGAACGACGCCGCGCAGGCGGTGTTTCTGCAGGGTGAGCCCGAGGAGAAGAAAGAGATCATCCGCACGCACTGGGTCAAGGACCTTCCGCTGTGAGCTAGCAGCTAGAGACAAGGCTGCAAAAGACAGGTGTTATTTTGGTTCTCACTGCTGATGTTGTTGGTATAAGATATGTATCTAATCATTAATACTGATAGTTAACTAGGGAGGTGTGGCTTTCACAATCCGAGCTGTGTCGAATAATGAACAGCCAGCCAGCAACCAGTCCTCACGTCAAGTAGCTCCTCAAATGGGTTCACTTTTTACCATCACTCACGCAACTCGCTAGCCAGGTGACGCTCCGACGTCACAGCGAAACCGATTGTAACTGACAGCTTCAATATCACCATGACCCCACCGACACAATTGGAATTGTAAGCCCATAGAGACAAGAGCATCAGCAAGAGCCACACACAACATGAAGGACTCGGAGCTGCGGGAGACCATTCGCGTCGCGTTCGCTCGCTATGACGAGGACGCGAGCGGCTCCATCGACGCGCGCGAGCTGCGCCATCTGGTGGAGGACCTCGGCGGCGCGCTCACGGACAGCGACCTCAGCGCTGCACTGCGCACACTGGACAAAGATCGCAACAGCGCCATCGACCTGCAGGAGTTCGTTGGCTGGTGGACAGCGCAGGCGGCGGACCTGGACGGCGATGGTACCGTGACGGATCTGGAGAAGACGCTCGAGCGGCTCAAGGAGCTGGGACGTGAGCGCTTCCACGTCGACATCCACACGGCCTCCTGGTGGGGCTTTGGCGACGTCGTGGAGAGGCTCGTGGATGATGACAAGGAACTGGCGAACGCACGAGATGCAACCGAGTATGGGGTAATGTGACTGAGCTGGTGGCTGGCTGCCTGGTTGATCAATTACTCTACGTCCGTGTGTTATCAACTGAAGGGAATGCTCTTTAATCCCACTGTTGCAGAACATGAACACGCCGCTTCACTATGCTGCGTACCAAGGCCACGCCAATATCTGCACGACGCTGGTAGGAGGGCACTTGCTACTCTGAAGTATACACAAAGTGATTGACATGGACGCGCGTAGCCTAAAGAGACCCTGAGTGCTGTTTGTTTCTGAAACCAATGAGTAGCTGGAGTATGGCGCGAGCGTGAACGCCACGAACGCGTCGGGGTGCACGCCCGTGTTCTTCGCTGCGCAGCAGTCCCACGAGCCAGTAGTGAGCCTGCTTCTCCAGGTCTGCTCGTTTTTTCAGTTATTTGGGTATCCCATTGCGTGGACAAGGTTCTGAACGGATGAGTTGTGTTGTCGTCTGTGGGGTTCGTACGCAGAGAGGAGTGGATATCAAGATCAAAGAAACCGAGGTAAGACGCACATGGGCACTATAGTTGGTTCTGCCCGCTAAACTAAAAGGGATGTCTGTGCATCTATTATAGCACCAGCTCTCGCCTATCGATGTCTGCCATGCGGAGTCGATCATCCAGCTCTTCCAAAGCCTCTCGGGCTCCGGTGCGTTATAGTAGGGATATGAGTTCTGAGCTAGGGAACACCCAGCTGACTCCTTTGTTTTCCATCCCTTCTCAAGCACCGGCAAGCCCAAGTCCTCCGACACTCTCGGAACCGGGTGAATGCAGCCTCCGAGTCTCATGGTACGTACCATTGCGATTGCTGTACGTGCTACTACGGCCCAGACTTCGCGCTGGTCTCTGAGTTGTCTCTGCGCCACCGAACAGGCAGCCACCAAAGTCCCGACTGAACGAAGTCGCGCCGATCTCGCTCTACAAACTCAGGTTCACATCGCTGATTGCACCTACGAGATGCGTGCTCGCGTCAGGATCCGCCACCGAAACGGTAGTAGATGATCTGGCTTCGAATACAAGCTACTGCTGCGAGATTGCGGCTGTGAGCATGCACGGAATGAGCGAGTTCGGCGCCAAGTCCAAGCCTCTGATGACCTTGAGAGGTACGTCCGTGTGATCGTGAGATCTGTGTGTGGGATACCTTGGTGTGTGCAGATTAGTCTCTAAATCAACTCTACTACAGCGCGGCCATCCTCACCGCAGAGTCTCATGGTCAGTGACGTCCGATGCAACGCGGTCAGTCTGCAGTGGACACTGGCGCAAGAGGATGACCCGACCCACTGTGTCGTGCAACAGTCGCTGGGGGCGAAGGACGGCTGGAAGCTCGTGTACAAAGGCGAAGCGCATCGCGCGTACGTCTTTGCGAATTTCTATGTGGCACTCCCAGTGATCTGCTACTTACCTTCAGATCAGCCACTGCTGACACTCATTGTGCATCTAACTTTGCTATGACAGATCCTGCACCGTTGAGGATCTGTTTGGCGACCGAAAGTACCTCTTCCGCGTCGCGGCAGTAAACAGCACGGGCTGCAGCGAGTTCTCGACCCCGGTGATCGTGCGAACGCTCGCAGCCATTGGGATGCGTGCAGAGAAGAAGAACGCGGTGGTCAAGACCAAAGTGGTCGTGGACGCGGCCAGGCAATTCGGTGCGCCAAGTCGCTATTATTTGTGTCTGGTTCTTGTGCACTGCTTGCTATAGACAGAGGAAGATCTCACAAATGTGTCTGTGTGTGCATCTGCTGCAGCATCTCTAGCAGGAAGTCCGAAGCTAGTGCTGCGGAACTCAGGAAGCCAAGATGTCGACAGTGCCAGCGACGCAAAAGAGTCCAAGTTAGCCATTAAAGCCTCTCCCAAGCCCACTAACCTTCCGCTAGTAGCAGCCCGGAAGTTGTTGAACCAAGTCCGTCGGCATACGAAAAGCGAGAAAAAAGCCCACAATGCAGCGCAGGATGATGAGCCTTCGGACGGCGAATTCGTGTATTATCACTCGGATGCCTCCTCAGATGATGACGAAGTAGGCCACGAGTGAATCAAATTGTATCTACCTGCACTATGATGTGCTTGTTGCGCTTGCTACGTACTTCAAAGAATTTATTTACTTGGCAATGCCGTTCGAGTAGACCTGGAATTGGTCGTACTTGTTGGTGCCAAAGTGGTCGTAGGATCGGTCGATCATGCTACGAATCAGCGGCGCGACTTTTTCCTCTGAGACGTTGAGGAACAGTCGCTCTCTCAGCCCCGCCAGTGCGTTCGCCGGGTTACCCGCGATGAAGCACGGCAGCTTGGAGTGCAGACTCATGACCTCGACCAGTGTGTAGATCGTCTCGGCGTGCTTACGCGCCGCGAGCGCTCCCTGGACGCACAGGTCCGAAAAGTACTTGAAGTTCTGTGAGTTGCGTCCGCCAAGCACGTCTACCATCTCGGTTGTGAGCTTGAATGGCGCGGTCTCGAAGCTGAAGCTACCCCCAGGAGCGCGGCCGAGGACTTCGACGAAATTCCAGAAAAAATCGAGAAATTGGCTCATGGGGTTAGAACTATTTTCATAGACAGTACGAATACCAAGCAAGCCACTTACAGAAGCCAAAGTCGATGTGCACGATGTGCCCCTCAATGTCCAGCAGGATGTTACCGTTGTGCCGGTCTTTAATCGCGAGGATGTAGCACACGACCGAGTACGCCGCTGTTCGTACAAAATATAGGGAAACGGCTTGGTAGTCAATCGAACAGTTTCGAGTTTCCTGTGCTCATAGCCAAACGAACACATTTCCACCCACTCACCTAGGCTGTGCACAAAGTTAAGCTCGGCCTGCTTAAGCAGCTCGTTCTCTTCAGACGCTGACGGTGCGCTATCACTGTCACTTTCACCAGTTGCAGCAGCAGGAGGAGGTCCGTAGATATCCTCAAAGTGCGTGCGCAGGTTCTTGAACCCGGGGGTTTTCTTGATGCCGTCGAGTGAGATGGTGTTGCGCACGACCTCGAGCAGCCCTGTACTCGCGCCCGTGGACAGGATCCGGTACGGGTGCAGCCACAGATTCAACTTCTCGCTCTGGAAGATCTGATCAAAGTACGAGATGAGCTGCATCACGAGCACCTCCTGTCGGAGGTCGTCGAAGCTCTTGGCCATGAGGCCGCACAGGCGCCACCGACTGTTATTGGATGAGGAAGAGGAAGACTCGCGTTTCAGCCGCTCAATCGCTGAAAACGTGAGCTCGCCAAAGATTTTTTCGACCTTCTGCTTGCGTTTGGGGCTCTAGACAGCGTGAAGAAAGTAGAGTTCCCAGGTTGTTAGTACGCCACGAACATTCATAATACGTAGGTAAAAGATTCCATCTAGCACTTACCGCTAGCAGCTGGTGCAGGAACGGCGACGGAGGCTTGATGGACGACCTGGTAGTTGCTGCTGTTTCTTCTGAGACTCCCGTGTTACTTGGATGAGCAGACTTGAGCGGCGAAAGGCGTGAGGATGTGGAAGGTTTCGTATCTTCGAGGTAGCTGAGGATCTCGTCTGTGCTCTCAAGCTCCGTGGCGTCTTCTTCTTCGTCATAGCCTTCGTCGTTGTTATAATCATCTCTGCTGGCGCCTGCGTCAAAGTCGTCGCTACCAGCGTACAGGTGCGCGAAGAGCGCCTTGGACACGTCGTCGCCGTTCTCGTCCTCCTCGGTCTCAAAGAAGATCATGCACGGCGCGCGCTCCTACAAAAAACAAATACATCGCGATTCTTCAAATGAACCTTAGAAGAGCACGCTTGCAAGGTTCATCTAGTTCCACGTACGTTTGTGCTGAAGACGCGGCCTTCGTTAGTAAACACCGAGGTGACATTGCAGTACGTCTGGTCCATAGCACAGTGCAACAACAGATAGAGTACCCCACAAGCGCATTAGTCCACCTAGGCAACTTAGTCAAACAAACCCATTCATAGCTTCCAAAGTATCCTTACGTCCGTGGACTTGCAGAGCGGGATGTACGCCAGCGGTGGGATCTTGAGGTTCTCGAGGCGCGGCCGCAGCAGCGCCTTGCGTTTCGGTGGCTCTATCCTTCGGAGCGACTCGGACACATCCGTGATGGCCTTGACGAAATTGATCATGCCCGAGAAGAACTCGTAGCGCCGCTGCTGCTCTGGAGGCAACAAAGAATTCTGCGCCTGCAGCTGGAAGCACTCGGACAGGCACGCGCTGGCCTCGCCGGTCTCTGTTGTTGTACTGATTCCCGAGTTCCGCACACTGCCAGTAGCGTTCCCAGCGACTGAAGAGCCATTGGCGATGGACGAGACCGTCTGGGCTCGCTGCACGCGCTCGGCAACTTGCTCGAGGGACATGGGACTGCTGTGATTCGGGTTGAACGAGTCCGCCTTGACGGGTGAAGGCGGAGGGGTGGCCGTAGGCGCTCGCTCTCCCTTAGGAGAGATATCTGGTAAGCTAATCCCAGACCCAGGTGACCCCGTGGTTGGTGCCTGGCCACTGGAGGACTGCAGGATGAACGAGCGCATGGCCAGCGACATGCGCGCGAGCGTGTGACCCGTGCTCACTTTGCCCGGCGAGGGTGTCGTGGAATTCGATCCACCACCACCGGCAATCGGCGGCTCGGGGGCTGACGCGTGCTTTTGCAGCGTGCCGATCCAGGCCACGAGCTCCTCCTGGGACTGCGCGGCGAACTGCATCTTGGTCTCGCTGAGTTCGTGCACGAGCTCAAAGTAGAACGGGTGTTTCTTGTTCTCCACCACGCGGATCTCGGCACGCACCAGTGGGAACGCCGTGCGCGGGTGCGTGTCGCTCGGTCGCGTGAACACCAGCAGAATGCGGTTCTCAATGCGGCACCAGCGCAGTTTCCAGTTACGCCGTCCCATTTTGCTGGTGCCGCCGCCTTTCTTGAACAGCCAGCCGGTGCCATCTCCACCAGTCATCTGGCCACCATAGCTACCATAACTGCTACTCTCACTGGAAAGTGCCATGGACGACTCACAGCAAATCTCGAGCGAGCTCTGTGCCGCGAAGAACCGGCGGTCCGCCATGACAATCTGGTCCATCTCAGCCTGGGAGATCGAGTTCCGCGTGAGCAGCTCCGACGCCTCCTTTGCCGCCGGCGAGCCGTACACAAAGCATTGTTCGAGCGCTAGAAGCAGCTGCGCACATCTCGCAAAAGTGCGCGGGTTGCCGCCGCGCTTCGGGCGGTTCTCGTCTAAAGCGGCGAAGATGATCCAGAAGAACTGGAGTGCAAAGTGCACGCTGCTCTGCGAGAGCAGCAGCACGAACTGCTCCATGGCCTCCATCGGCAGCTCCTTCTCCAGGTGCACGACCATGTGTGCGAGCTGCGGTAGATAGAACTCCACCTGGTCCAGCGTCGGCTTGCTGATCGTCAGGTACGGCAGCCGCGCGCAGAGCTCGGTCGTGAACTTAGCGTTTTTGCGGTTCTTCCAGAGCGCGATCATCAGGATGCGCATGTCCAGCAAGCCGTCGGCGTGGAGGATCTCGTCGATCGACGGTGGCGGCGCCATAGATGCGGAGGCCTGGGCGATCTGGTTGGCTTGTACTGGGAACACTGGCGCAGCGGAGGAGCTTAGGTTGAAAGCGGGAGTCTGACAAGGAACAGCAGATGCGCCTTCATCCTGAGCTGAGGTTGTCGACATCTTCATGCCCTTGAGCGTGAACTCGACTATTGATCAAGCCCCACGCTCTTCCCGTGTGTTAGAGTGAGTAGAGGATGAGAATGAGAGAAGCGTGACAAAGCGACCACTTCGCTCAAGAATCGCAAGCGCGAAACGGATGCTTGCATCGCGCTCTAAATGCGGCGTAACGTGGGGGGTGGGACCGCTAACTTAAAATTCGCATTTTTGAAATTGATTTTGAGGGAGTGTCAATGCGAGAAGCCCAGGCGGCTCGTTACATCTCAGCTTTGCGATCCTCCATTTCGAGAGCAGGATGGGTTGTAGCATCTTTTTACCAACACGAGCACTTCGTTAATCCCGCAGGCGTCGCTCGATCTCGTCGCCCAGCGCGTGCTGCTGATCCTCAGAGAGCGGCTGGAGGAGCTCGTGGCGCTTCAGCAGCACTTTCAGTGGCGACACTTGTGACGGATTTACAGTACTCATCGGAGATTGGCTGCCTCCCCCAGCGCAATAGCGGACGAGACTCTGCAAGACCCACACACAGTTCATAGAGACAACAAGTTTGTAAGTGCAAAAATGATAGGAAACGATAGACCTCGTGCTCTTTTGCGTACATGGACTTTGCTAGATCTGTGGCGGTAGTTGTCAGGAAGCACTTCCACAGTGACCTCCAGCACAGAACCAGCAGGTAGAGATGAAGTGAACTTGAGCGTAGTCTCACCGGCCACCGTCGCCTCAAATGTGAACGTCGCCTATCACACGGTTACAAAACCACAGCGCAAACTAAGCCTCACGGAGCTATTCATCCATCCATTCACTAGGACACAGAGGCAACGAATCGGTCTGGACCTATTATGGAAAGTGTACACGTACCGGCTTCGAGCGTCTTTCATATATACACTTGAGACACCGCGAGGAGTTATCCAGGCGCTCAAGTCTCCACATTCCCCCACTTTGAGTACCAGTAGCTGTTGCTGCTCCTCCGTCCAGCGAGATAGCGAACTTGTCACCACACGATATTCGAATGAAGTGATGGCGCTGCTGTCTTTGACTCTTGCTGCCGCTGTTCTGGGAGTACTTGATGAGGTACGCGAAGCAGAACGATCTCTGTTTCTCCAAAAGGTACTGCGTGCGCATCTCGTCCGTGTTGGTGGGAAGTGTTGTGCGGTAGAGCATTGCGTAGAGGATGAGCGAGAGGTCCTCCAGCAACATGCGCTCGCGCTCTTTTTGGAAGTCTTGAGCGTCTCTGAATCAAACAGTCGGTCCGTTGAGAAAGGAGTAACAGCAGTTAATGAGCACCTACTCAGCGAAACTAACCCTTTTACAGCAGCTAGCCTGTTCAACATCGCACCTCTCGAACGGATCGACGAGGTCTCCGAAATCGAGATTCCGCAGAAAGAGACTGCGCGCAGAGGGCGAGACCACCACATTTCGGAGCGAAATGCGCTGGGCAAAGAAGAAAGGTAGCACACAACACTGTTAGCGGCAGTAGGCTAACCCACCAAGCAAAGGCTGACGATCCGTCCCAAATACAGGTTCGTGGGATTTGTACCGAGCGCAGTTCGTGCGTGGATTGCTCCAAAAGATCGACAAACGCGAGGACGATATCTCGTAAGTAGAATCTGCGTCATGAAGCGTGACCAAGAGCTTTAATGCCAACAAGTATGATCAAGAGTTAAACTTTGAGTCACACAGACGTACCTGAAAAGCGCCGAGTTTTCGTCAAGCACGCCGTCACTCAACAGTAGCTCCTCGAGACTCGAACCCTGGACGAACAACAGAAAGCCAGAAGATGGTCAACAAGCAGGCAATACAGTACATGTGGATCAAATGGCTGGGTTGTACCGGCATGTATTCGAAGCAGTAGAGCGTCTTCTCTCCGTCGCCCTGGTTATTGGAATGCTCTTTCGTGCCGAGAAATTGCTGGAAATAGGGCGAAAGCACAAGCTGTCTATACGCGGAGACAAGCGCTTCAAGCCACACAACCGCGTCTTGACTCGCGCTGTGCTGTCTGTCCACAATGAGCACTGCAGCCATCATTCGGTCACCATGTTGCTTTTGTTGTCTACCAGTGCATGACTGCTGCGGCTGCTGTTTCAGTACTGAGCCGAAAGCTGCTCGGATCTCTTGAGAAAACTGCAGCTTGAGCGTCGCTGGGAACGTGGCTTGGATCGCACGCTCGTGCTCGTGCTCGCTGTGGAGAATGTCGACCTGGAAGGCAGCGGTCGATGTCACCTCGTGTGTTTTCAGGATAAACTTAGCATTCTGGGTCTGAAATCGCCACGGAGACCCCAGTCGCTCAGCGTCTGGAGAGTCCAGATCTAGGCCCGCATCAGCGTCAGTGCTACTAGAGCCAAAGAGCTCGTTCTGGAGCCATTGGTGGGCCAGATTCTGCTTGGTCTCGAGCTCCAAGAGAGCCATCTGCTCACGAACCACCTCTTCTCTCACGATGACACTGCGAACCAAGCCCTTGCCGACATTCAAGTCATTGAAGGTGGTGACCATTGTGTTGCAGAGCGCATGGCGAAGCTCATCTGTCTATTCAGAGTCAAGGCGGTTAGTCAGCTCACATATATCTGTGAATGGTAATAAACTGAAAGCTCCACCTTAGAGTACAGTTTACCTTTTGATCCAGCTCCTGAAGCGTCTCCGTAATATCCGAACAGCCTGGGGATTCTACGAGGCGCAGCAAGGTCTCCTGGAACCCAGCGAAGCTGCGAGGCTGCGTATTTACCTGCGAGACACGAAAATACACGTACGTGCAAGTTAGTTAAGCAGCGGAGACTCGCAGCAGCAGCTCCTGTCAAATTACCATTGTACCTCCTCCAGCAAGCGTTCAGTGATATCACGTCGCAGGAGCTTCGAGTCGACCAGCGAGCAGATGAACGACTCCCTAACAGCAATGCATACGACGCGTCAGCTTCCGTTCCGCCAGAAGAGGGAAATGCTCGTGAGCCATCCGTCTCTTGGACACAAAACCCGCCAAACAACCATTGGCTGACGGAGAGTTCCACGTCACCACCACCACCACCACTAGCGCCATTCGCTCTCTGCACCACAGACGGCGGCGCTTGGTGGCGCTGCTGCTGACGATCGAACGCGCTTCGGAAGGGATCTGTCGGCTGCGGTTGCGCCATTCCGCACTGGCCTGCTTTCCTTTCGTCAACAGGTGCTGAAGTGGACGATGAGAGAGAGTGTGGGTCACTGACGAGGTGGGTGTGTCAGAGGCCACTGTTTGGGTTGTGGATCTTGAAAGGTCACCGCGTGGTACATAAAAGGTACTTTGTGCTTCTTTTCAGCCAGCCACACACACACTTGCAACTCAAAAATGAAGATGAAGCGAAAAGTGCGCCGTGAGCTCGTGACTATCGCTATGCTGCTGCTCACGTTCGTGCGCGCTACTGCACATGCATTCGCTCAACCGGATAATAAACAACCACAAATGCACCTCCACGAGCAGCTGCTGCTGCGAGAAGACCTGCGGGGCATGAGCGCGTCTTCGACAAGCCGCGTGGACGACGCGTCACTCCAAACGATCCTCTTCGGCGCGCAGCAGCAGCAAGCCGAGTCGCAGTATCTGCTCGCGATGATGCGGCTCTACGGCCATAGAGTGGAGAAGGACGTCGGCGCGGCCGTCTCTCTGCTAAAAAAAGTGGCGAGCCAGGCGCATCGCGACGCCGAGTTCGCGCTCGGGGTGCTGCACTCGACAGGCGTTGTCGCAGAAGGCGGTGGCGTCATCGTCCCGCAGAGTGATCGGATGAGCGCCACGTGGCTCTCTAATAGCGCCAATCGAGGCCACGTTGACGCCAAGTGGATGCTAGCAGTGTGCGATTTGCTTTGTGTTTTGCTTGATACTGCAGACATCCGCATAAGGAATGACCAGACTCTTATTGAAATTGATTGTGCGCTTGTCTAGACTGCTGAATGAAGGTCGTGGCATCGAGGAGAACGTCCCACGAGCGCTCGAATTGCTGGAAGACGCCGTGAGTGTGCACAACTGTCACGCGCAGTTCCATTTGGGCGTCATGTACGAGTATGGTCGCGGCGTGCCGCAGAACTTCTCCCGTGCCGCCGAGCTGTACGAGATGGCGGGCAACGACCTCCCAGACGCGCTCTACTACTTGGGGCTACTGCACCTGCAGGGACGAGGCAGAAGGCATAGCTTCTCGAGCGCCATGGAGCTCTTCCAGCGCGCCGCCGAGCGCTTCGAGTACGCGCAGGCCATGTACGCGCTGGGCCAGATGCACGCACACGGCCAGGGCACACCCGTGGACTACGCGCTGGCGCTCGCGTGGCTCCGGCGGGCAGCACAGAAGAATGATCCACGGATCAGTGCAACCGCCGACCAGGTCGCAAACGAACTTCAGACGTTTCTACAGCAAGTGGAGGCGCGTGTGAGAGCGCAGGAAAAGGCGCTGGGCACTGCGATCCGCGTCACGGTCGGCGCGGTCGAGTGACAAACTGATTGGAAAAATCAAACTACTACCTTTTTGTATTCTATTGGGTTATCTGATGAGCTCCAGAGAAGACTCTCTCTCTCTTTCTCTCTCTCGCTTATCTACTATGTTTTATAATCGACGCTACATGGAATGGCAACTTCAGCCAACCACTGCACGCGTCTCAACAGCAAAGCCTTCCGAATGTATCTAGTGCTTTGGCTCGGCAGCGAGCGCCTTCTCCAAGTCGGCAATGATGTCTGGCAGCCCCTCGATACCGACGGACAGACGGATGAGGTTGTCCGTGATGCCGAGCTTCTCGCGGTGCTCCTTTGGCACAGACGCGTGGGTCATGATGGCTGGCGACTCGGCGAGCGACTCGACGGCGCCAAGCGACTCCGCGAGCGTGAAGATCTCGACGGTCTCAAGGAACGCGCGCGCCTTGTCCAGACCACCCTTGACGTAGAACGTGATCATGCCGCCGAAACCCTTCGCCTGCTTCTTGGCGATCGCGTGCTGTGGGTGCGATGGCAGACCTGGGTAGTACACCTTCTCGACCTGTGGGTGGGCTTCCAGGTACTCCGCGACGGCCTGCGCGTTCTTGGCGTGCGCGGCCATGCGCACGTGCAGGGTCTTGAGACCACGAAGCGCCATGTACGCGTCGAATGGCGACGGCACAGCGCCGATGCCGTTCTGGATGAAGCGCAGCTTGGTGTTAATCTCCTCGCTGTTGGTGATGACGACGCCCATGACGACGTCACTGTGGCCGTTGATGTACTTGGTGATGCTGTGGATGACAATGTCAGCTCCCAAGTCGAGCGGGTTCTGGAAGTACGGCGACATGAACGTGTTGTCCACCACCAAGAGCAGGTTGTGCTTCTTGGCGACCGCAGCGACCGCGGCGATGTCCGTGATCTTCAGTGTCGGGTTCGTCGGCGTCTCGAGCCACACGAGCTTGGTGTTCGGGCGGATGTGCGCCTCGATCGTGGAGGCATCGCTCATGTCGATGAAGTCAAAGTCGATGCCGTACGTCGGGTGCACGGTCTGGCGGAAGTAACGCTGGGTGCCGCCGTAGACGTCGTCGATGCTGAGCACGTGGTCGCCCTGCTTGAGCAGGTGCACGGCGGCGGTGGTGGCGGCCATGCCAGACGAGTACGCGACCGCGAACTTGCCATTCTCGCACGCCGCAATGGCACGCTCAAAGGCGCCGCGGGTCGGGTTGCCCGTACGCGAGTACTCCCAGCCCTTGCCGAACGAGTTGGCCTGGGTCTTGCCGTGGAGCACGCCCGGGGACGCCTGCGCGAAGGTGCTGGCGAGACTGATGGGCACGGCGACGGCGCCAGTGTGCTCGTCCGGGTTCTGGCCCGCGTGGATGGCGGTCGTGCCGAAGCCGTGGTGCTCGTCCGTGTAGTTGTTGGCGGCGCTCATCGTTGCTGGTGTTGGTGGGTAAAAAGAAGGGAAGGACTGGTCGGCAGGTGCGCGGCAGATTCGGAAATGAGCAGCTCCGTGGACTGAGGTCGTCGGTCTGTGGTTACTGGTCTGTCTCGGTTTCGTCTGCAAGAGGCAGCAGGCAGGCAGGATTGGAAATCGCGTGAATCCTTCGTGCGACATTCTGGATTGAGGGGTAGGGTAGGGGATGTGACTTGCCGCGTTACGAGCGCTGATTGGGTACAATGTCGGTTACAAAAGGCTCGTTCACGAGTCTGATTGGTATACGGCCTCTCAGAAAATGAACGTCATCGCAGCTGAATGACGGAGCAGGTGATCGGGTTACCTTCGCGTCACATTCGTACCAGCCGCAACTTGAAGTACTACTGGACGAGGTGGTTTTGCACGACTGACTGATCGATACACTTGATCTTGAAATGGCTGGCGTCCTGCGTTGAAACACGCCAAACGAAAAGGCGAGACGAGTTCACATGCAGCCACACACTCGAGGTTCACTATTGCCGCAGCGATTCATAATCACGCTCCGCCATTTCAAGCCATACTTCGCTGTTTGTTAAGGAGCGTGGCGACGTGTTGGTCGTTGCTTGAGGACGCAGTCTAATCAGCAGATTGGACGAGGAAGCCTGCTTCGGAACGGGAGTGATGGTCTGTGTTATTCCAAGAAGAGTAAGCAAGCAAATATATCAGACAGAATCGGTTGGGTCTGAAATGTCGCCGAGCCAGACAGAGTTCAGATGAAAGCAGAGCGAGATTCGGAGGAGAAGAGGTCGCTCAGTTCCATATTTGCACTGCGTCGGTCGCGGACACCGGAGCAACCTCATGCGGTGGGCGCACGCGTGTCGCGACCGACTGCTGCAGTACAGTGCCAGAAAGTAACGCAGGTGAGTCGGTCGCATCGCAGCAGCAGCAATGCAAATCAAACAAGGAAACTGACGACGAAGACGATAGCGCTTCCTTGTCCCTCCTCTGTATCCAGAGGTTAGGCTGGCTGACTGACGTGATGGAGCGCTTGCGCCTCCCACATGCCAATACAGCCTTCAGCATTCAGCCTTCGCTGGTCGAAATAGACAAGATAGCCCTCGGATGAAGGCTGATGCGTCCACTGCGCATGCAGCTGTCCATGTGTCTCGCGAGCGCGTACATGCGGGCGTTGTGGCTTATTGCGTCCGCCTTCTCGGGAGCGAGTGACAAATCGTTAGGCAGAACAGTGGATGGCTCATGGAGTGGCTCACCCACCAACGCAAACGTGGCGCGAATTCCTTTGCAATTGGCAGGAATTCGCTGTGCGCCTTCTCTTCTGACCAATTGATTGGTCAAAATATATTTTCGATTTCATTCGAGGCGCTGATTGGCTCAAACTTCGCAGAAGGTTCTTCTCAGCTTCCAAAGTGCGCATACCACGCCCATTATGGTCATTCATGCAACTCCTTCCTGCCGTCGTGAAAAGCTCGACCACCATGATGAAGCACGTGCTGCCGCTGCGAAGGAGCCCCCTTCCGCTGCTGGCGGCCAAGATCAAGACGACCGCGCGGACGACAGCCGCCCGCGGATTCCAGGAGCGCAATGCGGTGACGCTCGCGCGCCTGCCGCCACAGGTGCTCGTCGTGGCGCAGAAGAAGCGTTGGCTGGCGCGCCAGGACCGCGTGAAGGAGGAGTGGCTCGCGCGCGCGGCGCTCGTGCAACGACAGTTCCCACGATGTCTCGCGCTCTCCCATGTACGTACGTTCATTGAGTGTTTACTGAGTGTATTGCTGTGCGCTAATGGTATGCATGCGCTGTACGTGTTTCTTTTTGTGTTCATTGCAGGCTGCGCTCAAAGACGACACGACGCTGCTGCAGCGCATCAAGCAATGGATCCGCGTGGCGCTGCACTTGGGGAAGCTAGTATCGCTGGCGTTCCCGCTTGCAATCACGGCGCCGCTTGTGCTCGCAACGCGCTCCCTGGCGCCAGTGATCGAGAATCAGTGGTGGGAGTACGCGGCGTGGGCGGCGCAATACGCGTCCCCGGCGCTGATGAAGTTCCTCCAGTGGGCGAGTACGCGCCGCGACCTGTTCCCGGCGTCGTTCTGTGACCGCTTCGATCGCTTCCATGAGAACGCACCCACACACTCGTGGGGTCAGACGGAAGAAGCCCTGCGCATGGCGTTTGGCGCCGATTGGCAGAGCGTCATGGAGGTCAGCAAGCAGCCGATCGGCTCGGGCTGCATCGCGCAGGTGTACCGTGGTCGCCTGCTCGCGACCAACGAAGACATCGCCGTGAAGGTGATCCACCCACACGTGAAGGCGCTCGTCGAGCTGGACCTGGACCTCATGCGCAGCGTCGTAAAGCTGATCGAAGCGATCCCAAAGCTGCGCTGGCTGGGCGGCAGCGACAGCGTGGAGGAGTTCGCGTCGATCATGAACCGGCAGCTGAACCTGCGCACAGAGGCCGAGAACCTCGTGCTCTTCCGCCAGCACTTTCAGAACCGCCAGGGACTGCGCTTTCCGGTGCCCAACATGGAACACACGACCGAGAGCGTACTGGTCGAAAGCTTTGAGAACGGACTGCATTTCAGCGAGATCTCGCAGCTGGACCCTGCACGCCGCAAAGCCGTGGCGCACGTCGTACTCGAGTCCTACCTGCGCATGGTGTTCCTCGACAATTTCGCACATGGTGACCTGCATCCAGGCAACCTGCTCTTTGACGTGCAGAATGGCAAAACGCATCATCACAGTGTTAGTAGTAGCAAGAAACACGCGGGCGTCGTGGCGATCGACGCGGGGATCGTGACCAAGCTTGACCCTGTAGACTTGCGCAACTTTGTCGAGCTCTTCCATGCTGTGGCGTCGGGCGACGGCTACAAGGCGGGCGAGCTCATCGTGTCGCGCAGCAAGGAGTATGAGACGAAGCTCGCGAATGGCGAGCTCTCCCAGCAAAAGTGCAAGGACCTCGAGTCGTTCTGCCATGGCATGGAGCGTATCGTGTCGAACGCGCTCGGGTGGAAGCTCAAGCTGGAGAAAGTGCACGTTGGCACGCTGTTACGCGAAGTGCTGGAGCTCTGCTGCACACACGAGGTGAAGCTCGAGGGCAAGTACGCGTCGATCGTCATCTCGATCGCGGTGCTCGAAGCTGTGGGGCGGAAGTTGGACCCGGAAATCGACGTGCTGAAGGTGGCGCGGCCGATCATCGCGCAGTCGCTGATCAAGAACATTTCGCTGGTGATATAGCGAGTGGGATTGGGGGAAACGAGGTCTCTAACACAAGAGAGAGAAAGAGAAGAAGACGAAAACAAAAGAAGTGAAGAGAGGACATATTAGGCTGCTGAGTGCTTGGGTACCCCTACGATTTGCGGTACGTGACCTCGTAGAGCAGGATTGCAACCAGGTGCGAGCGCAGGCGCTCAGCCATTTCCAGCGCCGTCTCGTTCGTGGCGTAGGTTCGCTGCTTGAGATTGACGTCGTACTGGACCAGCACTTCGGCGGCGAGGGCCGCGTCGTTGACCGCCGCTATAGAGACGAAAGAGTGAGAGAGCAAGCGAGAGAGATTTGATAGATGAGCAATTGACAGAATAGAATAGAGATTCAAAATCACCACTTCATGTGGGCTTTTTTGTACCATAGTGGAGCGCGCTCCAGCCATCTTCCTGCGAATGATATGATCGGCAATGACAGAAATCACACACACACACACACACACACATTTCATAAGCAATTGGTTGGAACAGAATGCCGATTCCGATAGTGAAGCACACAGCGCACATCTGTTTCGTCGATGAACGCCTTCTTGCGCAGCAGGATCTTGGCGATTCCAGCATGGTCTTCGCCGCAAGCCTTGGTCAATGACAAATTCAAATGAAACACAGTGACCATGTACTATCCTTGATATTCCAGAGCGAATACCAAAAGCCGAGGATAAATCTTCGACTTACCAGCATCAGAGGTGTTGTGCCGTGTTTCTGAAAGCAGCAATTCCGCCATCAGTTATGGCTGAGCATTGTGGCATCACTTGAATTTCAAAAGTTCACAATTGGATACAGTATCGTACGTCTTTCCTGTTGATGGTGATCCTTCGCACGGGGGCTTTCTCGATCAGCCGCTCGACGACTCGCTCGTGGCCGCCCATCACTGCGTAGTGCAGCGGTGTCCAGCGCATCTCGAGCTATGTCATACGTTATATAAAATGTCAACGCACATAGCAAGTAGAGATCGCCAAAAGAGCAAAAATGTACATACGTCTGGGTCGTCGATCGTCGCCTCTTCGTACACGAGCGTTCGCACGGCAGTCTCCGATCCCTGATCAACACAAACCAGCATTGCACAAAGTCGGCCATTCCATCCTGTTCATAACCCTATCGGGTCATTGCATTTTCAGCGTGTTGTCCAGCAAAACGCGGATTCCATACGTGTCGGCAAGCGTAGTGGAGCGCAGCTCGTCCTTTTTCCTACACACACACAAACATCAAAATGTCGCTCACCACGTCTGAACGAATTTCAAAGTTCCCCAAGATCTGCTCTAATAGACCGTACATCCTTTCCGTTCGGGTCCTGCTTGTTCATGCGCAGCTGGTGGAGAAGGTAGCCGTTGTGATCCAGTTTTGCTGCAGAAAACACAGTCACGAGGCAAACCAAAGTTGGTATTTCGAGTAGCTGCACAATTTGGTAGAGTTGATTGCAATCAATTGGCCATGCTCTACACGCACAGTGGATGTGGAAGAAGATCGAGCGCCGGTAGGATCGGAGCCACTGCTTGAGTGAGTCGCCCTCCACCTGCCGCAGAACTGGCTCCTTCGTGCCGATCTTCCGCTGCGCCGACCAGCTCAGCTCCATGAAGAGCTTGGGCTCATCTTCATCTGCTGCTGGCATGGTTTGTTTCTTCTTCTGCTCCTTCAGTTTTGCATTGTTCTCCAGCTGCTCCTTTGCCAGGAAAGCGTCCAACTCAGTGTCGTCGCTGGTGCTCGCACTTGCTGCTCCTCTTCCAGCAGCGAGCATAGTCTTTTTTGTCTTGCGAAACTTCTGTGAATCCGAATGATTTTAGCCCCACACAAACTGGCTAAAACAACCAGAAAGTCTCTAGGGAGGCGCGTCTCGCCAAATTCCGTTCCGGCACGAAGGATATGTATTTATGAAGCTTATCGAGCGTCTAATGACTGGAAATAACACACCTCCAGCTGCGGCATGCGCTTGCATTCTAAAGCTTCCCGTTTAGCGATCTTGAGCTCACTTGTTGATGCGGATGCTGCTGCAGCTCTGATTGCTTATGGGCTTTGAGAGCGCGAGGATGATCGCGAGCGAGAGCGACGGTTTCTGTTCACAAATCCAGGCAGCTTGTTAGTAATCCACACATTCGATCTCTTTCTCACGGACCACACAAGAAAAAAAGAAGACAAACACCTTTCTCTGCGCGCTGAGAACTTCTTTGTTTTCTTTTCGTCACGAGTGGAGCGCGAGCTGCGGCGATCGCGCGATTCTGAATGCGATCTGAGCAACAAAAATAAAAAGCAAAACAGTTAACAACACAGTTTGATGATCCAGTGAAATGCCGTTTTACGCATTGTACCTTCTGCGTTGGCGACGATCTTTCGAAAGAGATCTGGACTTCGATCGAGAGGCCGATGGAGAGCGACGCTGACGGCGACGACGGGGACTCGGTAACCTACGACGACGAGGACTAGGCGACCTACGACGAGGGCTTGGTGATCGACGACGAGGACTTGATGACCGGCGACGAGGACTTGGTGACCGGCGGCGAAGTCGCGTGCGGGATCGAGATCGCTCTCGCTGATCGCGTCGGTCGCTGAAACGTCTCGGACTCTGCTTGCGACCACGATCACCACTAGTTCTACTCGATGGCGCAGCAGTCGCAGTAGAAGTAGACGTGCTGGCAGCAGGTGCAACGCTAGATGACTGGTTGCTATCACCCTCGCTGGTGCGTCTCACTGGCGCCGCGCTCGCCTCCTGTCGCTTCTTCTCCAGCACTTGACGCAGCTTCTCTTTCTCGCTCGCGAGCTGCTCGAGCTCCTGCTTCTTCTTCTCCAGCAGCTGCGTTGGGATGCCTGTCGAGTGCGCCTGCGCGCTCAGCAGCAGCTCCCAGAGCTCCTGCGTGAACGCCGCCGTGTCTTTCTCCAGGAAGCCCGTGATGGAGATTTGGAGGTGGCGCGGGTCGAGCTTCTCGTCCACTTTCGGCTCGAGCAGGTTGATGACCATGGAGGCGACGATGTCGTCCTCGAAGCCCAGCAGCTGCGTGATGCGCTCCGCGACCCACTGGTGGATCACCTCGAGTTTCACTTTCTTCAGGTCCACCTTCTGGTCAAAGCACTTGGGGAACGACATCTTGGCGAGCAGCTTCTTGTTCTGGTTGAAATACCGGCTGTCCTGGTCGATGCTCGTGCCCTGTCAAGGAGCAGCGCGTGAGCACACATTTGAGCGCATAAGTAAGATTGCCAGCAACACT
This sequence comes from Globisporangium mamillatum, assembly GCA_038050575.1. Lineage (NCBI taxonomy): Eukaryota > Oomycota > Peronosporomycetes > Pythiales > Pythiaceae > Globisporangium > Globisporangium mamillatum. The sequence continues at coordinate 27,377 of JALBYZ010000108.1, read as the reverse complement.
TACACACATACACATGCACACGCGACGTTGCGTACGCACCCGGACCGCCATGGCTGTTGGTCGATTTGGTCTCCTTGTTGCTTCTCGTTGCCTGTTGGAAATGCAGTGGGGAAAGCAACCAAGATTGTAGCAGATGGTGGCAAAAGAGGTGGCTGGTAGATACGTCACCGTTTTGTGTGTCCCACAATGTTGGAACTGTGGTGTTAGTCATTTTGACTGGCCAAGCAGAAAAACGTGCGCAACTCAACCAATATGGCTCCATCAGAGAATGCGGACGAAGACGATCGATGCCTGCCTGCAAGCGAATGGAGCGCAGTGGCTCTCTACTCAATGTACATGAGAATGTTTCCGGTTAAGATACAAGGTGAGCATGTGCGTACAGATACGTATATTACAGAGGCGTCGGTTTATTCGGCAGCGGAGGAGGACGACGAAGAAGAGGCTGACGTAATCGCATCAGCGTCCGTCTCGGGCTGCGGCTCTCCAGACGCCGCCGCTGTTTTGAGGTCCTCGTTGAACGGGGAGCTCATGATCACGTCCTGCACGATCTCGTATGGCGCGTTCGTGAAGAGCGACGCCGGGTACACGGCCGCCCCCCATGACGGGTGCACCAGGATCTTGCACATGCCGGCGCTCAGACAGCGATACCGGAGCAGCACTTCCACGCCGTCCACTTCGCTGTACACCTTGTTCGACTGCAGCGTCAACATCTATTACACAACAAAAGGATCCCACATGTGTGTAACCATTAGCTGTAAGATAAGAGCAAACATACAAGCGGCCAGATCCAGCAAACCAACTCACCGGAAGACCCGAGCACGGGTCGATGAAGTCCGCCCAGAATTCCTTCTCAATCAGCTTCGCGGACACATGCTGCGCAAACTCGACAAAGGTCTCGAGCAGCCGGTCCTTCTCCTTGTCTGCGTCCACGCCGAACTGGCTCAGGTCCATGAGCGATTTCTGGCACGTGAGCACGGCGAGCGTCGGGTGCTGCCCGCCGACGTTCGCCGCCTTGCGCTCAAACTGCGCCGGGAAGACGTGCTTGAGCTCGCGCAGCAGCAGCTTGGGACACTCGTGCACCGACACCTGGAAGCCCGCGCGGATCTCCGTCGGACTCAGCAGCGCGCTCTGGGCGCGGGCCACGCGGAGAGACGGCGCGTCGCTCTTGCTGCTGCTGCTGCTTGGGGCGTCGCTCATGGTCGAGAGAGAGAGAGTATTGAAATGGGAGTGTGGGAATTCGGAATGCCGTGTTAAAAGACGAAAAGAAGACGAGCTGCCGAAATAAGCGGAGACAAATTCGATTTACCGTCATACAGCATATGCCCTCGTTTAATCATCACACAACTAGCTGGGTGGTGCTACTACTTTGTATATTATGTAAAGTGGTCTATACTCGCCGTACTCATTATGCAAGGCACAAATGAAGCATGCAATTCGGGAGGTTTTCGGCATCGAGTGACTGGAGGTGGCTTGCTTGCTTTGACCATTTGAAGCAAGCACTGGGCGGCATTCGCATCTCCAAGAGACAGCGGCGACAGACAGATCTGAACGAGAGAGCAGCAGCAATGGACGCCGAATCAGCACCAGTGACTACCATCCCAGCGCCTGTGAAGGTGGACGTGGACGCAGCCCCCGCGAGCGCGAACGCGAACGCGACCCCAGCGGCGGTCGTAGAGGTCCCGTCCAACGCGAGCGGCAGCAACGAGGATATCAAGGCGGTGATCCTCAACTACGGCAAGTGGAAGGACGCCAAGTCTATGGAGGTGTTCCTGAAGGAAAACAACGTGGACTTTCTCAAGGTGCAGAAGTCACGCCAGCTCACGTTCGGCTTCGTACACTTCAAGACCCGCGAGGAGCGCGACGCGGCGTTGCCCGTGCTGCAGTCGCTCACGTGGTGCGGCGAGCCCCTGGAGGCCAAGGACGCGCTCGTGAAGCGCAGCATGCAGCGCGACGAGCGCCGCGGCAAGAAGCGCAAGCACAACGACCGCCAGAACCACGATGAAGCCGACGCGGATGGTGGCGAGAAGGCGGAAGAGAAAGAGGTGAAGGTTGTGCCGACCTGTGCGAGCGATGTCGTCACGCCGTGGGCGAGCATCCCGTACGAGGAGCAGCTGCAGCGCAAGGAGGCCGAGATGAAGAAAGTGCTGGTGAAGATCGTGCGCAACACGCGCAAGGAGTACGGCAAGAAGGAGAAGCGTATCGGCGTCGACCAACGCAACAACGCGCGCAAGCACAAGGACGACGCGTCGGCATCATCCACCCCCGTGCCGGTGCGCGCGCCACTCGCGATCCCCCACTGGCTCACAAGCCACGGATCGATGTACGTTCTGGCTCACGGTGCGCTGTACTCGCGCGCGCATGAAGCACACGAGAACACCACATGGGAGAAGGAAGTGGACGCGGACGGTGTGGTCGCGATCGTCTCGTTCGGCAGCGAGCTCGTCGCCGCGAAGGCCGACAACACGATCTGCGCGCTGACGAAGCGCGGCAAGGAGCGCCAATGGGTGGCCATCTGCCAGGGCCCTGGCGCGGAGATCAAGTCTATGGCGTCGCTGCGCGGCACGCTGCTCTGCTGCACGGCGGACGGCCGTATCCTCAAGCAGGAAGGCACAGGTCGCTTCGCCTCGGGGGCGTGGACCCAGATCGGCGAGGTGCAAGGCGCCAACCTCATCGGCTTGTACAACGGCCACCTGTACGCGTACTGCCCCGACAGCTCGAACAGCACAAGCCAGTGGTGGCGCGCGCCGCTGACATCGGACGCGCTCGACATGCTCGTGTTTGAGGAGTGGAAGGCGGAGGTGACGGGTGACGTGCTGGGCATGACGTCCCACAACGCGCAGCTCATCATCCTCACGAACGAGCTGTCGTACGTCATGGGCGACGGACAGGTCATGAAGACGTCGCCTATTGTGCTCGCAGCATCCAGCAAGGACACTCCAGTCAAGTTCACGGCGTTCGCGAGCCACAAGGGACTCTGTTGCCCGACGGACTCGATCCACCCGTCGCCCGTCACAGAGGGCTACCGCAACAAATGCGAGTTCAGCATCGGCTTCGACACGGAAGGTAAGCCGTGCGTGGGCTTCCGTCTCGGACTCTTCCGCGACGGCGTGATCACCACGAGCAAGCCGGACGACTGCGTGAACGTGTCGCAGGCCATGAAGGCGGTCTGCAAGGCCATGCAGAGCCTCATCGAGACGTCCGCGTACCCGGTGTACGACGTCAAGTCTCAGGAGGGTGTATGGCGCATGCTCACGGTGCGCGAGAGCGAGCGCACCAAGGAGCTTATGGTCGTGGTGCAGGTCAAGCCTCCACGCGAAGAGGACGGCGGCGTGGCCGACCTCAAGGAGAAGATCATCGCGGCGTTCACGGACGCGTCGGTGTCCTTCAAGGTCACGTCAATTTTCCTGCAGGAGTACGCCGGTGTCTCGGCGCCATCAGAGGACGATCCGGTTGTGCACATCTACGGGAAGCGCACAATCGAAGAGCACTTGCTGGGCATGCGCTTCTCCGTGTCGCCAGGCGCGTTCTTCCAGGTGAACACGCGCGGCGCTGAGACGCTCTACTCGCTCGTGAAGGATCACGCGGACGCGGACGAGAACACATTGTTGTACGATGTCTGCTGCGGTACGGGCACGATCGGCCTCTGCGCGTCCAAGGGCGTGGGCAAGGTGGTCGGCATTGAGATCTGCAAGGCCGCCACGGACGATGCCGCGGTGAACGCCACACTCAACAACATCGAGAACGTGTCGTTCATCAATTCCAAGGCTGAGGACGTCATGAAGGACCTGCTCAAGGCCAAGCGCACGGACACGGAGCAGCAGATCAACCGCGTCGTGGCGATCGTCGACCCGCCGCGTGCGGGCCTGCACCACCAAGTGCTACGTGCGCTCCGCGGGTGCCCGCCAGTCGAGCGCATCGTGTATGTGTCGTGCAACCCGACGGGGTCGCTCATCACGGACGCCATGACTCTCTGCGGGCCGAAGACCAAGGCGCTCGTGGGCGAAGCCTTCGAGCCGGTACACGCGATCCCGGTCGACATGTTCCCGCACACGCCGCACTGCGAGATGATCATTGTCTTTGAGCGCGTGAAGAAGAACAACATGCTCACCGCCCGCGAGTGAGAAGTGCCGGTAGTAGCTGTAGACCCTCTTGCGCACTTTCCTGTTCCCAACATTAGATTTCTATTTGATTACCTCTTTTTTCTACCTCTGCGCTGGGCTTTTTGGTGTGTGTGTGTGTGTGTGTGTGTGTGTGCGTATGTATACTGCCACCTCCCTCATTCTTTACTCAATCTCTTCAAAGTCCTGGTCTGCGAACGCTGGTGCCTCGTCCATCATGCGAGACTTGAACGCCTTGATGGAGCGCTTCACTGCTGTTGTGGGGGACGGGATCGGCGCCGCGGGGCTCTTGCGCTTCACTGCGACTGCGGCGGCAGCTTTGGACGCGCCGCCTTTCACCTGCGTCACTGGTTTCTTTGACGGTTTGGATTTCGCCGACTTGTTCATGCTGCGAAGAGATGGCAAGTCCATCAGTCCAGCAGGGAATAGCCCGAGCACCTACGATCGAGTTTGACAAACCAAGAGTTAGAGTATGTCAACTTTGCCATGCACGAAGCGCTCGCTTTCATAACAAGCCAGCTTTTACTTTACCCGGTTGAAGATGCGGTTCTTCTCTTGGCGAGCGTTTAGCGGCGCGTAGTCCTGCTCTTTCAGGTTCTTCTTGTCCTCCGTCTTGAGCATTTGGCTGGTGAGTAAGTTAGGTAGTAAGGAAAGTGTCGGTTAGCGTTACGAATACGCACGTAGCATCAATACATTACATTATCTCCCAACGTACCGATAGTCGTTCTCTTTGTTGACCCATTCGTCTTGAACGCTGAGCAGGTAGTGGAGTTTCTCGGCTACGTCTCTGTCTTGAATGATAACTAAAACAAATAAAAAAGTTTCGTTGGATGAGACCCGTGGCTTCATGTGAATGCACCAATAGGAAAATACCATCATGTCGACGAACCTTCTTTCACCTGCTCAACTGGCTCAATCTCGGCACGCTTCACATATTCAGTAATCTAGCACACACCGCAGCAAAAGTCCAAGGCAATCAGTCACAATAATGACGATCCCCAACACACATCACACGTTTCACAGAGAAGATCTGCCAACGTACATGTTCACTGAGCGCCTGGAACGCCCTCTCTAGGTCGTCTCTCATACTACGCGCGGTGTCTCGCGCTTCCAGACGCAGCATGTTGGACTGCTCAAACCAGACACACAGGAAAGAAATGAAGTATCCGCTACTGATTAGCTAGACGAAGACAGAAGCACCTTGCGACGTAACGCAAACGTACCTTGAGATACTGCTTTGTGAACGGCAGGAACGTCATGAGCGTCGCAAAGTAGCCGTTCACGCGCCACTTGTTCGGATGCGCCTCCACCACGAGGATGTCGACTGCTCGCAGTGTGTCGTCGAGTTTGCGCGGGAACACTTTCGTGATTGGTGCAGCCTGTTCGACTGCAATAGAGGTAGTACGTGACCATCAGTTAGTTGAGTGCCTTCGTCATGAGCAACACGCTCGCACACTCAACAGGCAATTAAGATCGGGGACAAACACGTACGCTCGCGCACGGCGTTCCGCAGCTCCTCGAGCTTGACGATCACCTCCGGCTCGGGGTTCCAGTCTGCTGCTGCGTCCGACCATTCGTCCAGGAACCCTTTGCCTGACTTGGAGGACTCGGCACCGCCCTTCTTGCTCTTCTTGCGCTGGCTTCCAGAGTCTTCAACGTCGTCGCTACATCAACATACACACACGTCCTCAGATCAAGGCATTCCCATACAAGCATGCTAATCACGCTTCCGGATACTAACACAACAAAGCCAGCGTACTTGTCCTCGCGCTCGATCGTCTCGATCTCGTCGCCTGCGTTCACGAAGAAGCCCGAGTGCTTGGTCTTCACTTTCGCCTGGCCGTGGATGTCCTCGATGTTCTGCTGGAGCTCTTCGTCATCGATGAATGAGTCTTCCGAGTCGTAGTAGTCGTCCTCTTCGCCGCGCTCAAAGCCGCCGCCACTGCCGCCCGCTCCTGCGCCTCCGCTACCGCCGCCAGCACCAACGTCCAGCGCGCCGACGCCCTCAGAGCAGTCGACGATCGCGCCGCCGCCGTACCGCTTCTCGAGCCTCTCGATGATGTTGTATCGCTGCGACCGCGGACCTGCGAGCACGCCCGGCAAGTCGCTCTCGCCCGCGTGCACTGCGCTGCCGTTGGCCGCCGCAGCGTCAATCGCCGCACTGCTGCTGTTGTTTGAGACGGTTGTGGGCTCCGCAGCGTCAGACACAAGGCTGCGCGCGAGCTCCTTGAAGTTAATCTCGGACGGCACGCTCGGGTTCAGCACCACGCGAAAGACCTTGCGCTTTGGGCGGACTGCCGCTGGCGCTGCCACTGCTGGCGGCGCGCTCGCGTCCATCGTCATGGCTGTTGCCGCCATATCAACGTGAATTGCTTTCTCTTTTTGTGATAAAGTAATGAATGCGTACTTTTTTGTGAGACAACCGTTCTGCTCTAATTATGATGCCCACGGTAGTGCCATCAAGCCGCATGTGGAAGTGCATTCTCAAGAGCGTCCCTATATTTACTGTGCGTCCTACGCGTCATTCATGGTGCTCCGCCGCATGCACGCGGCTCCTGTACGGATTCTCGCCGCGTCGAGAACCTGCTGCTGACGATGATGACGGCAGTGATGTTTTCATCGCTGGTTGCCTCCCAAACTGGTCGGGAAAGTGCAGCGCGAGCCCCGCGCGGATGTTGAAGCGCGGACGCGAGAGCGAGAGCTGCCGGTTGGAGAAGCGCGAGCCGCACACGCCGACCGCCACGCAAAGGTAGCCGACCTCCAGCAGCAGCCACGGGTTCAGGAAAAGGCTGAAGAGGTCGCGCGTCTGCAGCTTCTGCAGCGTCGCCGCTTCCGTGAACAAGTAGCCGCTGCTTCCGCACTGGAGTCCCTGGGACGCTCTGCAGTTGATAATCATGGCGAGCTGGACCTCCGCCACCGTGTCGCACACCACCATGACGCAGAGAAGGACGAGATAAAGCACGCGGAACGCGCCGTGCGTGTTGGTCATGAAGCCCATGAGGTACACGCAGAGATTGACGACGGGTCGCACGAGCGAGAAGAGGAATGGCTTGCGCTCCGAAGAGGCGTCTTGGTTAGACGACGAGCCGACGTCGTCGCTAATGAGCGACACGAGCGCGAGCTGCAGGATGATGCCCGCGAGCGACAGCGTTCGCACGATGCGCGTGTGGCTCTTGACGAGCGTGAGCTCTAGCGAGTCGATGGACCCATGCTGTCTGTCCCCATACGCGGATGATGCCGATGATGATGACAACGCTGCGGTGGAGAACTGGAGTCGCAGACACACGAAGAGCAGTAGCGAGAGCACGAGGAACGCGGCGACGCTCGCGGCAAACACGGTGAGCAGCGCCAGGAAGTTGGCGTCATACCAGTCGCTCTTGCTGTCCGTAGCCTTTGCCGCCGCTGTCATGCTGGATATCGATCACTCAACCAAGTTGAAGCGACTGGCTCTGGGAACATTCGGGATCTGGCGCTTCCAGACGTGTCGCGCCGTTTCGTCTCAAGAACAGTCGTGAAACGCTTTTCCTTTGCTCCTTTTGAAGCGTGGGACTCAAAAATGGCCACCAAGCAAGCAAAGCCCTTTGACTTGAAGAAGGTGCTGAAGCGAGCGACTGACTGACTGAAAGCCGACAGGATATCAAACCACAGCGACAGCTGTGTAGTACAAGCCCAGCAGCAGACGCCCGGCGCCAGATTCCCATTCGCCTTTGCGCTTCTCCCTCTCTCTCATGGTGCGGCCGTCGCCCCGTGTGCCCGTAGCGCTGCCGGCGTTCTCGTGCAAGACCACGTGTCTGAGCGCCTTCGTGCTACTCTCCGAGCTCGCGAGCTCGCCAATCTTCTTCGTCCTGGCCCACCAGACGTCCGTGCGCAGCGGCGTTTTCTACGTGAGCGGTGTCCTCAGTCTGCTCAGTATCGCGTGTGGAGTTCTGGTACGCGGTGATATTGAAGCACTCGCTCAATATGGACTTTGGGGGCGGGAGGTTGATCACCTAACTCTTGCTGTTCACTTGGTCATTACAGGGTATGATGCGGTCGACGCCGGCGCTTGTGGCGAGTCTGATGGTGTCCGTCTCGACGTCCTTTCTGTTCGTGTTGCTCGGCGGCCTTAGCATCATCTGCAGCTACAACCTCGACTCGCCCGTCGCCAACTACCTGGACAAAACGCTCGTGCCCGTGACCGCCGACGAGAAAACCAAGGTGCGTGGGCTATTGGCCAACGTTGACAGCTCTCTGCAGGGAGTGGTTACTATAGTTACTGATCGTCTTGCAATCGGTTGTCTTCTTATATCGACAGCTCGTACATGATTCCAAGCTGTTTCTCTCCGTCGCTGCGGCGCTTCTTCTCTGCGGTGCAGCGCTTCACATGGTCTTTGGTCGGCATCTCTATTGCTTGCTCGGTGAACGGCGTGGAGCGATCGCATTCCTGCAGGTGCGTGAGCCCAAAGCAAACAGATTGTGTGGAATTTCCGTCCTGCACTCACTATATTTTGATCTACTTCAATTACCTACTTGGTGCGTGCGCATACAGATCTTCAGCATCATCACTCTGCCGTTCTCGGTCTTTCTTATCGTTGGTGGCCAATATATTGTCGACACGGGCACTTTGGCTACTGCGCCATACACGGGGATTATCATCTTCGCCGTCGGCGTGCTGATGCTCGTGATCGCAATGCTCGCGTTCGTCGGAGGCAATTTCGAGTACCGCCGCCTGCTGTCGATCTGCTGCCTGCTCTCGTTTGTCTTTGGCGCGGGCATCGTCGGCGTGTCCATCGCGTACTACGCCATGCGCGCAGGCATCCAGGAGAACCTGATCAAGCACTGGGAGACCATCCGCGTCATTCTCCCCCCGACCTACCAGGCGCGCTACGATCGCGACCAGTTTGGCAACTTCATGGAGACGAATTTGAAGATGGCTGCCTTCGTCGGAATCATATCGGGGCTATTCTTGATGATCGAAGCGAGCGTGTGTCTGACACTGATGCACCACTCGACGTTGCTCAAGCGACAACTCGCGCAAGACAAGGAAACGATGAAGCAAGTGCAGGGCGATGGCGCGAAAGTCGACCCTGATGTTCACCCTCAAGTCCAGATGCGTCGCCAGGTACTCCCATATTCATTGAACCTTGCTGCTGCGATGGACATTTGTATTCATGGCCGAGCCTTTCACCATGTTGACAGTGGACTGCGCACTTTGAAATCTCCAAGCGCCGCCAGCGGATCGCCATGCGCGTTGCGGCGTTCGTGTTCATCTTGGGAGTTGCGTTCATCTTCTCGGTGCTCTGCGCGAACGTCGTGTTTGTGTCCAAGTGCAGCAGCATCGGCAAGCTGATGCAGTCATTCAATGCATCGCTTGTTGAGAACACGAACGAGTCTTTCGTCGACACGATTCAAGTCACCAACCATTTCTCGCGCGGGACCGTCGCAGTCGCGTCATCATCTTTCAATGACACCGCTGGCCAAATTCTGCTAGACGTGTACGGTAATGAGGTGAGCGAGAGACCAGAAACCAGCTCTGAAATCCTTTGTGCTGAAGGTTTTTCTGTCGTACTGAGGTATGAGTGTTTATATCATGCTCTGTCTCGGCTCAATTTCAGGATAGTGGAGGTAAAGCCGCCGATTTCTGCCAGAAAAGTGTCGTTGGCACCAACATGAGCTTCACGGTCAGTCCGCTTGACGTGACGCGGTTTCTCTGGATTGATGGGTCGTGTCAGGTGAGCTTAATTAACAGTCAAAACTTTGCGAGATGCTCCTATCGAGAATCGAGCATACTCATGTGGTGCTTCCAACTGTTCTTTCTATTGGTGTAGCGCTCAGCGATGACGCTGAACGTCCCGCAGAGCCCGCTTCGATCACTGGAGATCACGACGAACGCTTCAGTAGAGATCAACTCGCTCGCGTCAGCTGATCGGAAGGTCATGGCGCTCCGCGGTTTAAAAGTGAAGACGACTCAGTCCAACATCAAGTGCGAAGACCTGTCGATCATGGAAAATGGACTGCTGCTGCAGTCATCTGTGGGACAAATCGCCGCGCACGATTTCATTGTGAACGGCAGGGGCAGCTTCGGGGTTGACACAAAAGTCGAGATCTATTCGGAGCTGGGCCAAATCGACATGCAGAACGCGTCGCTCGCGGAGTGCGATCTCGACGTGTCAACCGGCGCTGGCGCCATCTACCTCACAAGTGCTGAGAGGTAGGGAGCTCTATACTTGCTCTGAGTGTCTCCCATCGCGTTCTTTTCTGATGTGTGGGTATGTGGCTTTCACAGCATTGCAACTTCTGGAAGAAGCCAGATCCTTGTGCGCAGCACCTCTGGTGGGATCTCCGTGACGGATGTGCGAGCCAACTGGGTCAATTTTCAAAATGAGGGCGGCGACGTCTACGGGAGCAGCATCATCATCGAGGTGGGGGTCATTATTTGATCTCGCCTATCTCTCACATGCCTTTTGTGGGGATCTATTGACTGACCATTTTCCTACTCCGTTGTGCGTGCGGAACTGGGATCTGTAGGGGAACTCTGCGTTCATGGGACGCTTCGAAGTCACGACCGTATCGGGAGACATCACGCTTGAGCAAATCGACGCGAGCGGCAACGTCCACATCGAATCGTCATCGGGGAATATCCAGCTGCAGATCTCTGTACGTGCTGACCTGTCCAATCTATTTTTCTTCTTTATGCTGCCGAAAGACACGAGTTAGTCTAATGATCCTCGCCTTGCCCTCATGCGATGTGTACGCCAGAGTCTCTCGTTCGTGGGGATGTATTTCATGCACTCAGAGCAAGGCTCGATGACGATCCGCAAGGGCAAATACGCACTCGACGCCCTGATGGAACTGCCGGTGTGTTCATTCGTGTGGGCAAAATGGCTTCGGCTCTCTATTTTCTAAGCTTTGTCAACTTTGCTTGGTGAAAAATGTTGTACAGGAGAACGGGGTCGAGAAGCAGGGCTCGATCAACTGCAACGTGACAGACGAGAGCTGCCTCTCGTACGGAGACCTGCATCTGCGCACGCAGTACGGCGACATCGAGATCGTCCTCGGCTGCGACACCTTCCAGTGCAACTAAGTGTTCCTCCAACACTGTCAGAGTCATGAGACAGCAATGTTCATGGCCTCCAGCACCGCCAACCTCAATAAAATTCCCCCACCAATTCAGTTGGCATTTTTGCATGCGTCAGCGTACTCGAATCGAAATTTGTGTTGGGATGAAACAGGAGCTTTGGTATAGGATTTGCGAGTCTGAAGTGTGCTTCTCGAAACATTTTTGGTTCTGCCAAGTGGATCGCGTCAGTTCACATATACACAGAAGAGAGGTTAAAAAGCGATGTTGATGGAGACGCGGCGGAGTCTGTCCTTGCTGACGCTAGCGCTGTTCTTCGTGTTGCTCTGTGCCGCATCCGCATCCGCGTTCGCAGAGACCGAGAGCACCAGTCGCCACGCGCAGCTTGTGGAGAAGCTGGGCAAGAATGTGCACGCGATGCAGCTCGTGCGCGTGCAGCCCATGAGCGCGGCGGACATGAAGCGCGTGCGCGTGCTCTGTTGGGTGAACACGTTCCACAAGAACCACAAGAAGCGCATTCTGGCGATCAAGAACACGTGGGGCAAGAAGTGCGACAAGATCCTCTTCATGAGCGACATTGAGGACCCGGCGATCCCAACCGTGCGCATCATGGCGCCGCCCACGCACGAGATGCTCTGGCAGAAGCACCGCGAGATCGTGCGGCTCATCGCGCGCGAGTTCCGCGAGCACGAGTTCGACTGGGTCTTTAAGTGCGACGACGACACCTTCCTGCTCGTGGAGAACCTCAAGAGCTACCTGCTGTCGCCCGAAATCCAGGCCATCCCCCCGACGGAGCCGACGCTATTGGGCCACCGCATGACGCTGCAATGGTGCGTAATGGAAATCACTTGAGTAGTGTATGTTCGCCCCTGTGTGTGTGTGTGTGTGTTTGTGTGGTTGCTAACAGACCGCTAATATCTTCTGGGTTGTGTATATCAGGTGGGAGATGGAGCGCTCGTTCCACCCGTTCGAGGACCACGACCCGGAGCAGATCGCGCACTTGCTCAAGGTCAAGGCCGAGACCCAGGAGCACGGCGGACTGTATTACACTCCGGGCGGCGGCGGCTACGCGATGAACTGGGCGTACCTCAAGAAGCTGGAACAGTCGTTCGACGAGCCATACTGTCTGCCCACGGAGGTCGTGCCGGACGACTGGGCCATCTCGTTCTGCATGCGCCACCACGGCGTGTTCCCGCGGGACACGCGCGACGCGCAGCAGCGCGAACGGTTTCACCAGTACGACCCGAACGATCTCTTCTTCAAGGCATACGACGACACGGCGTTCGATCACAACGTGTTCGAGTCGATCTACCAGGAGAACAACTGGTTCTCGGACCACTTTGGCATCGGCTGGAAAAACGGACAGCAGTGCTGCGCGCCGGACTCGATCAGCTTCCACTACGTCAAGCCACCACTCATGGAGCTCTTTTATGAGTTCTACTATGGGCGACACGAGCAGGAGAAGGTCGAGTAAGCCAATGGGATTGATTGGTAGTGTTGAATGTTGGGCAATGTACTTGTATGGCTGATTTTGTGTCGAGCTGAGCTGATTCTCTCTTCTATGTGGACGTCTGACTGACTGGCTGGCTATGCTGACTGACTGGTTATGCTGATGGATATATGGATGGATCTAACTGACTGCTGGAGCTCCATCTACAAGTCGAATACTCGCTGCAGCTCTTGACGTTCTTCTCCAGTGCTGATGTGTTCTCTAGCAGTGGGCGGCAGTGGTGTCTTGCGCTTGGGCGCGAGCAGTCGCATGGACTTGATGGGCTTGAAGAGCAGGATGCTATCGCATCGGCTCGCAACCACAGCAGCGACTGGCGGTGCTGCTGCTGCTGCTATTGCCGTTGGAGTCGGAAGGCGGGTCTTGTCGTCCTTCGCTCCGTGGTTTTGTTCTTGTTCGTGTTCTTCAGCGTCGTGGTCATCAGGCTGCTCGTTGTACTCATCAGAGATGCGAAACGACATCGAGCGACTGCTGCTTGAGCTCCAGAGCGTCACGTCTGTCGCGCGCGCGCTGTCGAGCGACGAGATCTCGGAGCCGCTCCAACTGGAGTTGCGCGACCAGGACACCTCGGACGCCGATCGGGCTTCGCTCTCCACAAACGACGCGTAGAGCTCGGACGATGCATATGAGCTCTCGGTCACGCCGCGCGTGCGCTCGCGCTCTTCGTCATCGCTCTCGACAAAACTGTCTTCGAATTCCGCCATCGCCGAGCGATCTATTCGCTGCTTTTGAAGAGTAGAGACGAGTACGACGGTCGCTGTTGTCATCTTGCTCGCTACTATGCCGGCGTCATCGTCAACGTCACTCTTAATACTGCTGCTGCTGCTCTGATTGCTGGTCGCCGCCAACGAGAAAAACTCGCTCGAGATTCGCTCTAAGTACACACGCGAGCACGTTCGGTACGAGTTCGACAGCTCGTCATCGTCTTCACCCGGGAACGCGGCAATCGCAACTGGCGTGGCGCGTTGGCCAGCGTTGAACTCCACAGAAGCATAGAGATCGTCAACTTGTTGCTGAGAAGCGCGGCGCGCCGAGTCAAACGGACTCGGGCAGTAGCTCCTGTAGTCTTTGCCCAAGTTCTCCTGCGACAGCGAGATCTTGCGCTTCTTATAGAGAACAGCGCCTGTGACAGCAAAAACGAGAGTCACGACGCCGAGGAACGCGTAGACGACCGCGTCGATAGGTGACTGGGCGTCGGGGTCCTGCTCGTTGGCACCGAAGGAGCTGCGCTCGCCCATGGAATCGGGGCGGAATGTGGACGGAGGCGTCACTTCGCGCATGGTGTTGGTGTCAACAATGTTGACTCGCAGCGGCGTGGTCGCCCTGGATCCAGATGACGACGATGATGCCGATGATCTTGAGGCTTGAGTGAAATCGACGCGGAGATCTGCGGCAACACCAAGAGAGAAAGAGTTGTTAGATCACCAAACTCGAGGATATGCAGCAGGGAATAAGATGGGAGTCGATGGCAACTGGCACGTACGTGGAGTTGGGTTGTTCTCCGTAAGCGACAATGAAGAGGAGGGAGATGTCGAGTCGGCAACTTGATTCGATGCAGTTGTGACCACCAGTGTCAACGCTAGTATCAACACGAAGACGACCTTGAGCACTGTCATTGTTGACGTCTTGGAGCCTTGGTGGAGGGACTGAGAATCTCTGAGGGCAAGTCTGTGGGCTTTGCCTGGTCTTCTCTCTCGAAGGCGAATTGTGGAATGGCACGCGAGACTGAGCAATGGATTGATTGGTCACTTGGTGTCCCCACTCCGCCGGTTTCTCATCCTTCCTTCTCATATGCCGACTGACACCCACGCGTTAAGAGCAATCACCAATGCGCGGAAAGAGAGAGGCACTCACGCTGCAGTGATTCCATCTGGAAATACAAACTGAACCACAATCACCGCTTCTCTCTCAAAATGACAGCCTCCACTGATCTTATTCGCCAGTCTACTTGCACCGAAAGGAGGTCATTTTCGTGTTTGCTTCGCTTGCCTGGGATCTACTCCCCAAGTAGCAAGCGAGAGCCCAGGTGGTGAGATGTATTGCTGGCGAGCGCGAACGGATGGATAGATGGATAGATGGATGGTCGTGTCACCATGAGGAGCGAATCGGAGCAGACTCTGGTCACACAAGTGTCTACTCCTTCTTCGCACTGCTCACCAGCAGTGAACGAGCTTCCGCACGGAGCACGAGCAAGCAATGACACGCTTGTTGGTCCACCTGAGAAGGCGTGTGGGACTCCCCCTCACTCTCACACACACCGACGCATACATATATTCAGCCTGCATGCATACAGCAACTGTTGTTGGAGCGGAAGCTGCGTGTGCTCGTCAACCTGGTGAGCAACGCAAACAGGAGTGAATAAAATCAATACTTGAAGTTTGCAATACCTTCGGATTCAAAACTACTGCACAATATATTATTTTTATCTCCATAGATAACAGGTGGCAATTGTGGGTTGTGTAGGTCGTTCCACAGTGTGAGCCAGATGCGCAGGTGTGACGATCTTCATCATCCCAGTTAGTGCAAAGACCAACGCAATTGCCGCCACACAGGAATTCAAAGGCAACAATGACGAGCATGCTGCGTCTCGCGCGGCGCTCGCTCTGGCGGCAGCACATGCGTCCGCAGCAGCCACGCTGTGCGCTCTTCTCCACGCAGACTGCATCTGGCAGTTCATATGGTGGTGGCGGCTCACTTCCGCACGTGCCGCTCTCACCGGAGCTGCGAACGCGCGTGAAGGACGAGCCGCTCGCGAGCGCGTATGACCCCACCATGGTCGAGCAGGGCTGGCAGGCGTACTGGCAGGAGGCGATCAAGCGCCAGTCTGCTGCTGCTGCTGGCGACAAGAGCGACAAATTTCGCATGATCCTGCCGCCACCGAATGTGACGGGCGCGCTGCACATCGGCCACGCGCTCACGATCACGATCCAGGACGCGCTCGCGCGCTGGCACCGCATGCGCGGCTTCGACGTGCACTGGCTGCCGGGTCTCGACCACGCCGGCATCGCGACGCAGGTATGGAGTCACAAATTGCATAGTGTGGTATGGCGTTGTATATACAACTGATTGTGTTGTAATGGCGGACTACTGTATCGTGTAGAGCGTTGTGGAGCGCAAGCTGCAGAAGGAGAAGAACCTCTCGAAGCACGACCTCGGTCGCGACGCGTTCATTGACGAGGTCTGGAAGTGGAACGAACAGTACGGCGGGAAGATCATGAACCAGCTGGACCACATCGGTGCGATTGTGGAGAAGGACCAGTCGTACTTCACGCTCGACGAGACGCGGTAGGTGGTGGGCGTTTGCAGCTGATGAGCGGGTTCTTTCCCATGTCTAATGTATCTCTTGGCGCTACGTCTTGACGTGAATGCGGCAGATCGAAAGCAGTGGTGAATGCGTTTGTGCAGTTACACGACAAGGGACTGATCTATCGGCGCAGACGCATGGTGAACTGGTGCGAAACGAGTCGGTTTGTGATATTTGCGGTTTGTTCTTCAAGCATGAGTGCTCACTTGTCCAATGTGTGATGATAAACTTATAGGTGCCCTACGCTGAAGACTGCGATTTCCGACATCGAAGTGGACTCAGAGCAAGTCGAGGGCGCCACGTTGAAGATGCTGCCTGGTCGCGCAAAGCCCGTGGAGTTTGGCGTCATGCACCGAATTCGATACCAAGTACGTGGGATAAAATCCATTCCTCCAGAGATCTGACTGAAACCCGCATGAAGCGACTTATTCTCTGACTATTCTGTTCCAGGTCATGGGCACGCATGATTTTTTGGAGGTCGACACGACTCGACCCGAGACGATCTTTGGCGACGTGGCAGTGGCGGTGCATCCAGAGGACGTTCGCTACCAGAAGTTCCATGGGAAGCACGTGGTCCACCCATTCTCCAAGGAGCCGATCCCGATCGTCACAGACGACATTCTCGTCAACATGGAGCTTGGAACAGGTGCGTGTGTGTGTGTGTCAAGTTCTGTGTGTCTATTCATGTGTATAGCGAGTTACAGGTGCTCTCCAATGCTTGTAGGCGTCGTGAAGGTCACGCCAGCGCACGACTCGAAAGACTTTGAGTGCGGTTTGCGCCACAACCTCCCGGAAAAGGAGGTCATCGACAAGGAAGGACGCATCTGCGGCGCTGTGGACGAGCGATTCTTGGGGATGGACCGATACGACGCTCGAGAGAAGGTGGTCGAAGAGCTCAAAGAAATGTTGCTTCACGTGGACAAGGTGCGTCTGCTTGTGTGCAATGGCTGTGAGTTTGGCTATTTGTAATTGTTGCCGACTGTGTCCTGACACTATTTGATTTTCTGTTGTAGCTCGACCACCCGACTGCAATTTCCATTTGCTCTCGATCGGGGAACGTGATCGAGCCGCTGCTGATGCCTCAGTGGTTTGTTGACTGCAAGGACATGGCGAAGCGAGCCGCAGACAATGTCCGGTCTGGCGCCATGACGATCGAGCCGAAATCCCACGCGCACACATGGTTCTTCTTCTTGGACAACATGCAGGACTGGTGTGTGAGTCGTCAGCTGTGGTGGGGTCACCGTGTGCCGGCGTACCGTGTGAAGAGCGACATCAGCGACCGATGGTTCGTTGCGAGTTCGATCCAAGAAGCGCGCGAAAGAGCCGAGCAGACACTTCAAACCACGCTGGAGGACAGCGATATGGAGCAGGACGCCGACGTCCTGGACACTTGGTTCAGCTCTGGGCTTCTACCTCTCTCCGTGTTTGTAAGTGTGCTTACCTACCTGTTTCGATTGGTCTACGCGCATGATCTCAATGTGTTCTGCGTGTGTGTGTGTATGAATTTGAAATTATAGGGATGGCCGAACACGGAGCAAGATCAGCACGTCGCCAAGGAACTCGAGACCAAGTACCCACTGGACTTGATGGAAACGGGATCCGACATTCTCTTCTTCTGGGTCGCGCGTATGGCAATGCTTTGTGAGGAGGTACGCATGCATTTGCTCTCGTTTACAGTGTCCATGGTGGTCTAATCACATATTTCGCTGTTGTGCACGCAGTTTTCTGGTGAGATCCCATTTCGCAAAGTGCTGCTGCACCCGATGGTTCGCGACAAAGCAGGACGAAAAATGTCCAAGAGTCTCGGCAACGTCATCGATCCGCTCCACGTGATCGATGGTATCACTTTGGAGCAGCTGCTGGCTGATTTGATGGTAAGTGCGTTGTACGATGGCTTGCTCAGTTCTTCTGTAAATGCTGTGGGATGATTGCTCATCTTCTGGTCATGTACTGTGCTGTCTGTAGAGTGGAAACGTGGGTCCTCGCGAGCTCAAGAAAGCGGAAAAGGAACTGAAACGAGAGTTTCCGCAGGGCATTCCGACTTGCGGCACGGACGCCCTCCGTTTCACGCTTGCTTCCTACCTTCAGCAAGGTATTGTGTGTGTCCGTTCATGTTCAGCTGAAGTGTTGCCAATATTACAATGGAGAGTAACCATCTTGCTCGTCGCCTATTGTTTTCTTTGTCTCTGTCGTGATGGTAAACAGGTCGACAAATCAACATGGACGTCCAGCGTGTGGTTTCCTACCGCCACTTTTGCAATAAGATCTGGAATGCGGTCCGATACGCGTTGCCTTTGCTGGAAACCTCAGCACCATCTCAGCAAAGCAGCTCTGTGAAAGACTTGAAGGAGCTTAAGAGCTCCATGGGCTTGGCGGATCGATGGATCATGAGCCGTCTCGTACGTTTGCTTATCATCTCGTATCGTTTCACGAACTGAATACTCACTGTATTCGGGTATTGTGTTTCTCATGCAGGCCCAAACGGTTCTCTCAATCAACCGAGGCATCGACTCGAACCACTTGGCGACGAGCGTCTCGTCCATGCAGCGCTTCTTCGTGCAGGAGCTCTGCGATGTGTACATTGAGTTCAGCAAGCCCGTGCTCTACGGCAACCGTATCGACGCGAGCGAGTTCAGCTCGGAGACCAAGCTGCTCGCGCGCAAGCTCAGTGCCCAAGTGACGCTCTTCCAGTGCTTGGACTACTCGATGCGCCTGCTGCATCCGTTCATCCCGTTCGTGACGGAAGAGCTCTGGTGCGTGGCTTTTGCTGAATTTTGCCCTGACTTCATCTGTTGTGGTTAACTATGTTGATTTTCTACCGTTTCTTCTTGTAGGCAACGCATTCGCGAGTATGACCCACTTAAGAGCTCCGAGTTGTTTGACACGTCGATCCTGTTCGCCAAGTACCCTGAAGAGGAAGACATGAAGATTTGGCTCGATGAGGACGCCGAGAAGACGATGATGGTTTGTAAATGCGGCGGAGCCACCCCTCTTTATTGGTTGCTCTATTCAAACTGACGCTCCTCTGCTGTTCTTTGGTTTGTTTGCAATGTAACTTTGACCAGCTGGTGCTGGACGTGATCCATGGCATCCGCTCGCTGAAGCATACGATTAAGGTCCTCGCGCCAAATGCCCCCTCTGGCGCCAGGTACGTCATAATTTTGGCAGTCTGCTCATGTCTTGAATAGCTGGTGAGTAGTGTCTGATGTTGCAGTTTCTTTTCCAATCCTCAGCGACGCGAGTGTTGAGATCCTCTGCAAGGACGAGAGCATTCTCACCGAGCTGAACCAGGCGCTCCGGGATATCGAGAGCCAATGCCGAATCAGCGTCCGCGCCTCTGTCCAGGATGGATCCGCATCGTCAGTGGCGGGTCCCGTCCTCACGCACTCGGTCTCCGAGTCCTGTCGAGGTGGATGCAATTTTTGAATGCCGGAGTTTTCATAGAGGTTTTGTAACTAACTAATCTTGTGATTCTTGTGTTTGTGTGCTGCAACAGTGCTAATGCAGGTTCCTGAAGACACGGAGACCTCGCAGCGCGTCCAGGCTGAGATCAGCCGTCTGGAAAAGCGCAAGGCCAAGAGCCAAAAGGCGCTGGACGGGCTTGTGGCGCGCCGATCCGACCCTCAGTACGCCACTAAGGTCCCTGAGGCGGTCCAGGCGCAGGACGAGCAGCGTCTGAAGCAAGCGGAGACAGACCTGCACGCAGCCGAGAAGAGTCTGGCTGCTCTGCGAGAGCTTCAGCATCACTACTGAGTGATCTGCAAGAGCAGCACGCTACTGGGAACCGAACATTAAATAGAAACCAGAGAAAGCCACACTCACACACTCACACACTCAAAACAAACACAATTCATAGAATCTCTATGATACAACAGCAACAACTTTGTCTACATGAACGATTGCTTTGAGCCTGCGATGTCCACGAGCGCGGTCGCGATGTCCGCGTAGAGCGCCTTGTGGCGGCTCGGCGTCGGGAACTTGTGGCCTTCATCGTGCACGAACTTGAGCTTCTTGAGCCCTTTCTCGGCCCCCGCGTAGCGCTCGAAGAGCCGCTCGGACTGGCCGAACATCGAGTCCGCCGTGCCGAGCACGTGGATTGACGGGATGTCGAGCTGGATCGGGTTCCCGAACATGTCCTCCATCAGGTGCTTGGTCTCGACGCTCCGCGGCTCAAAGCCCGCAACGAGCACGCACGCCTTCCAGGGCGGCGTGCTACCATAGGTTTTCTTGTAGTGTGCATTCATGACCGTCACGAGCGCCGCTCCCTGCGAGAACCCGAGTAGCACGTCGATCGGTCCGAGCTGGTGGATCTGGCCTGTGAGGAAGTCGAGCGTGTGCTCGAGCCCGTCGTAGCTGTACACGCTGCGCACCTTGCCGTCACGGGCATCAGGTTCTGCGTCTTTGCTCGTGTCGCGCTTGGTGGCGTCCCACCACTGGAAGAATGGCGCCTCATTCTCGAAGAGCGTGCGGATGATCTCCTGTGCCGGCCCCGTCGCCAGGAACGGCGCGTCCAAGTAGAAGAACTCGGCGCCGTGTGGGCCGAGCGCCTGGCGTAGCCCATCGGACTGCATCTTGAGGATCTTAGCGTTCGTGCGCCAGCCGTGCAGGCAGAGCACGCGCAGCTTCGTGGCGCCCATGACTCGCTTGTTAAGCAGAGAGCGCGCTCGGAGGTGTGAGCGTTCGGTGCTCTTGTTCAATGCTGCGTCATCAATTGAGATGCAAGTGATTGACGTATTTGTTGATCTCTTCCGAAACGGACTGTTTCGATTCGATGAAATACGCATTCATCTCAGTAGGTACGAATGGAATGACCGACTCGAGTAAATACAAATACATCGGTCTCCACTAAGTGCGATTTGGTTTTGTGCTGCTGCTTGTTTGTTTGGTCATGGACAAAAAGCGAGTGGCGGCAAAACTAAAAGCGCGAATGGAGAGCTCCAGCGATGTCCAAGCTGCTGGCACCGCAGCTGCCGCTCCAACGAAGGACAATAGCGACCCCAAGGAGAACCGCTCGGAGCCGCGTACCGAGCGTTGCTATGGCCGTGTACCATCGCGCTCCAGATCCGGGTCTCGCTCGCGCGGTTTGCGTCGGTCATCGCGTACCCGCTCGTCACGCGACCAGCAACTTGATGGAGGTGACCACCACCGCCATCATGAGGATGGCGCACGATCTGGTAGAGACCACCAGCACCACCGTAGAGGTGGTGATCGTAGCAGAAGCAGAGGTGATTCGTGGAGAAGACGACGCAGCCGCAGTCAGGGCAGACGCCGTAGTCGGAGTCTGGATCGATATGGCGGCGAAAGCAGCAGACGCCACGCGGATCGCTCGCGCAGTCGCTCGCAGCGCCGTGTGAAGCGCCGCTCTGTGTCACTCAACAGACTGGACGAACCACGAAAGCGCACATCTCCTGGTGCTCCTGGCGCCAGTGACAGACGATCTGCGTCTTGGAACGGCGAACGCACCAGCGAGTATCACGAGCGAGACCACCGCGACTGGGACGATCGTCACCGCAGACAGCCCTCGCGCTCACGTGATCGGTCCAGCGGACGCCAGCCGCGGCGCAGACGCGATCGACGTGGCGGTCGTCGTCGACGCGGACGTCGACAGGACCAGCAGCAGCAGCAACCGAATGATCCCGATCAGCAGGTCGTAGAGAATGGCGATCTCCCGGAGGTTCCCAACAACCAGCGCCACAACGGTCGACACGGTGGCGGGGAGCGACAGCCACGACGCAGGAGCAAGATCTCGATCCCGGACAACTGGGAGGACGTGGCGAAGATGGGCGACCTGATCCGCGACTCGCGCTTCCTGCCCATGCGGTGCCCTCTGGACGACAAGTTTACGCATCTCTACGAGTCGCCTGACCACGCCTGGAGTCCAAAGCTATTTGTCCAGGAGCAAGAGAGCAAGGGTCACAACGTCCGCATGGTGATCGACCTCACGAATACATTCAAGTACTACGACGGCAACGCCGAGTTCGAAGGCACGTCGATCGAGTACGTGAAGCTCAAGATCGAGGGCTTCAACGCGCCGCCGCGCGAGGACGAGGTGGCCAAGTTCATGATGATCGTCGACGCGTTTCTTGAGAAGGAGCCCGAGGGAAGCATCGCCGTGCACTGCACGCACGGACTCAACCGCACGGGCTACCTGATCGTGAACTACCTCGTGAAGAAGCTGGGCTGCACAGTCAAGCATGCGCTCGAGTCGTTCTCGCTGGCGCGTCCACCAGGACTCATCAAGCACATGTACGTGGAGGCGCTGTATCGCAACCTGGGCGAAGGCGAGGAGCTCGAGCTGCCCGTGCTCCCGGACTGGGCTGCTGACAAGTACAGCAAAAGGCGTTAGGTAGTTAACTGTTCTTCTTGTCGGGACAGGTTTGGTAGATTTTATATGCCAATGCGGGTTCGTTGGTTGGCTCGTGCAGTGCCAGTTTTACTGCAGCTGCTCCATGCGCTCGGCGATCCTGCTTTGAATGAACTCTCGCTTCTTTTGCACGAGCATGTCCCGGCCTTTGATCAGTTGCTGCAGCTCTCTCGTGAGCACGATCGACTAATAAATTACATCACATCACAACCACACATCAGTAAACACCCACGTTGCCAACTAGCTCAATGCGATCCAGCTCACGCATTAAAAGCAATACCTTTGTGTGGACAAACTTGAGTCTCAGGTGGATCCTCGCAGGGTGTTTCCGCGGCGCTTTCTCGATCAGTTGCTGGCGCAAAGTCGGTGGGAGCACGAGCCACTCGTCGTGCTCTTTCTGGTCCAGAAGCATACGAAGAGCGATGCCAGTCTCACCTGCGATCTCCTGGCGCTTGGCGTCGATCACCTGGACACTCACTTGCTCGTGGATCGATGGGACTTCAGTCATCTGGTGGCAGAAATCCCACTTCGGGTTCCGATCTGCGAGGCGGATGTCGGTCTCAAACGTGTGCGAGTCGCTCTGGAGGTCATCCACTGAGGCAGCACTGGTGTTGCTGCTAGTTCGAAGGCAAACGCGGACAAATGGGTCAATCTGTTTGCGGTACAATAAGGTAAAGCGAGAATATCAAGTCAGTACAAGAGCAACCAGTGGCTATAAACAGGTAGCGTACCGCTTCTCCAGTTCTCGGATCTCGCAGTGGGAGGTGCTCGACCTCAACGATGCAAATGTTCAGTGTGGCTCGGCTGGTGCCGCTCAGATCCTTTGAAACTCCGGTATCGACATCTGTGCGCTCCAGAACTTCGACCTCGCGCAGCAGTTTACAGTGGTTCTATAGGCAAAGAATCATACGACACCAGGATAGCCAAGACTCAGAACCTAAGTGAACCCGGTTGGAAATCACGCACCTCACTTACCTGCAGCATGGTCTGGAACGTATCCCACTCAACCAAGAGCTCTGCTGGGAGTTTGTCCGGCGGGTCGCGCAGCTTTGTTGGTTGGATAGAAGCACGCACTAGCAAATCTTCCCCGTGTCTTGGTTTGTGTTTCCGCCTGATTTTCTTTCTCGAGCCTTTCAAAGTAGTATCGATTTCAAACCAGTGGCGATTGCAGTAGCCAAGAATGTTCAGAATCACTGACTCAGCGAGATGCCGCGGTTGCCGAGAGCTATGGAGCATATCCAACGCGTCCTGCAACAGATTCAAAAGTCTGCAGCGCTCCGCATCGTACCTCGCGTCCGCGGCTTCAAGCGTCTCGAGCTTCTTCAAGATCGTGATTTGCGCGTGGCACGTGCGTTTGTCTTCGTCGAAGCGGACTTTTGCTTCCGCGAGCAGCCGTTGTAACGAGAGCTTCGTCGCTAGCACCTCCTTGCGTGTCGACTCTTTCCTCCGCAGACAGCTCTCGCTCTGGCGCTTCGAGATGTACGCGAATGCCAACGTCGCATTGCGGAACTCGACGGGGAAGAGAGGTGCGTTGACTACAGTCCAGATCTCACACGCCTTCGCCACGATCTTCTGGATCCCAGGGTCCCGCATGCCGTCGAAGACGGTCTCTCCATGTGCGTCCTTCATGTGTAAGCGAGCGCCTGGCAGAGACATGGAAAAACACGCAGACGCAAGAGTATTAGAAATCGTCAACAACAAGAGAGTACCCTCTGTGTACCATATCGCAGCAGCTCCTTCACGATACTCGCGTTGGCGCGCGCGCCAGCCTCCATCAGCGCCGTGCGTCCTGTCTTCACGTGAGCGTGGTTCACGTCTGCTTTGTTCGCTAGCAGGATCTTCACAGCTTCGTACTGCCCGCTCTGACACGCAGCAAAGAGCGGTGTGAGCCCCATTGCCTATATAGGGATACAGAGAATAAATCGCCATGAGCACTACAAGAAAATGCCACTAGTTGCTGCAAACAAGAGCACATGATCAATTAGCTCACACTTTCTGCGTCAGCGCTGAAGCCGCTCTCCAGGAGCTCACGAACGCGCTCGACGTGACCTCGCATCGCAGCTTCCCGGATCGTCTCCATGTTTTGCTTCTAAGACATGAATGCACCGCACCATACACATGAGACATCTGCATCAGCGTAGCAATTGTTACACGACTCAACTGAGAGACCCTTACCATCTTTCCGTCATACAAATCTTGAAGCAGCTGCTGGTTGCCGGACTTAAGCGTTTCCAGGCGCTCCGCGCGCCGCTGCTGCTTCTCCTCGAGCAGCTTGCGGTCCCAGTGCTGCATGGCGCGCGCGATCTTGCGGCGGTGCTTGTTCATCAGCGCCAGCTTCTCTTGCGCGCACTGCTGCTGGAGCGCGACGCCGTCGTCGAAGCGCTGCTTCCACTGGGTCATACTCGCTGCAGTCTTTGGGGGCTCGGGCTGCAGCTCCAAGCGCGGGAATGGGAACGGGTCAGCCTCCACGCGACAGGGATCGTCTCGGGTCGCTTCATTGGTGCCTGCTACGCTTACTGCTTCAGAGCCAACTACCAGTGCGGCTGGCTCAACCCAACCCGCATCACTCGCTCCAAGAAGCGTCGGTTTCTGCCACATGGACGCGCCCGTGCGCAGGTTGTAATAGTACTCGAGGCCGCTGAGCGCGTCCCAGCACTTGCGGTAGAGCTCTCCGGCGCGCGCCTCACCTCGCTTGCGCGCCAGACGTCCACGGATAAGCTTCTGGATACGGATCACGCGCGCTTCGTCTGCGGAGGAGAGCGGCACAGGCGGCGCCAGGTCTGCTTCATGCTCCATATCGCTTATAAGATTAGAGTGAGGCAGCAGCGCAGTGTCTCTTGGTGGGTCAAGTTCAACTCTTGATAAAGTACAGTTTCTACCAATTAATGGCTAGAATGCGATGTTTGAGCCAATCATGGATTAGATGTGAATGAACAAACTTCAACATCGGGATTGTTTCAAAATTGTGTAGCCATTTGGGAGCACGAATGCAGACAAACATGAAGAAGTCCGTATATGCAATAGCGACGAACCCGCGCCAATCGTGAAAGTAGCTTCGCACAATACTGAGAGTTCGTCACCTGGTGTGAGCGAAAGCACAGCCGATAGATACGACAGCTCACCGTACTTCCCACGATGAACCTCTCCGCAACCCCAGTACTTGCTCAACATCGATTGAGCACGCAAGGCGAGCAGCTCATTTCCTTGCGCAATAAATGGCTCACAGCCAACACCACTGCGTGCATCCCCACATAGATGAATTTGATCTCTCCACTGGAGCTGGCCTGGAGAACCCCATCGCTCTTGTTGAGACCTCCTTTCCACCGCACCAGAGAGCCTTTGGCTGCCTCACCCGACGCGCTTTCCAGAACGAGCGGTTGCGCGTTCGTGAGGGCTCTTTTCAGCTCAACGATTCCTGTCGCGGAGGCTTGGAGTTTCGATTGGAGTAGCTCTAGCTCCTCTGCCTGGTCCCAAAGCTTCACTTCGGCGATTTGGCTCGGCTTGGCTTGGGTGCGATCGGCACCATGACGAATTGATCCTTTGCGCGCCAGACGATGAGTGGAGATTTTCCCACTCACCACAAACTTCAGTATGGGTGTCTCGCTATTGTCTCCAGCGACAAGATCGCGGTGAAATTCCAATGGCACACACTTTGCCACCGACTCGAGGCAGTTTTGGAAAAGCTACAGTATTTTAAGTGAGTTGGGTGAGCCACAGATCAAGAAGGCAGGCATATTCGCTTATGAGTGTACGTACGTGCACCCAATATGCGAAATCCGATACAGCTGCGCCAGCGATAGTGACGCCGAAAGACGAGAGCTCCGAAATGCCCAGCTCGTCCGATTCCCTCCATGCAAATCCAAACCCAAATGAACCTGGTTGATCGCAAAAATGGGTCGTTGATGTTAGTCTGCTGTGCAGTTCAAACGCAGCGCGTAGCTTTGGCTGTCTTCCAGGCAGAGCTTGAGTTTCTCTCCGCTCGAGATAATCTGGTAGCAAAAGACAGCAGTTGGTCTCGATGGGAATGAGACTTTGCCCTTGGTCCATGCCTCCATACTTCGCGGCTTTGAGAATTCTGCGCTGGTTGGGCTTGTCCTGACCAGCAGCGAAGGCGTAGTCACATCGCCTCCTCTGTCAGGTGTATTTCCAAGCTCTTGCGCAAGAGCTTTGCCTGAAATGGTCTTGGTGCGCGTCGAAGGGCTCAGATTCTGGTTGCAAGCAATATTCTGAAGCATATAAACAGCACACGATTGATCCAGTCATTAATGATGTACGGATAGGGCCATCAGTAGAGGCCAACAGCCGATGCTGCTGCATAGAACGCACCGCAGCGGAGCGTGGAGCTCCATTTGCTGCAGTAATCATCCGAAGAACAGGCAAAGCAGGGACTAAAGTATGGCGCTTTTATAATTGGAAATGCGACTCAAGAGTGCGCTTTCAAAAATACAAGTATAGGCTATATGCTCTCCCCTTCCCTTACCTGATCCCTTAGAGCCAGGGTTCACACTTTATTTGTTTTTTTCAAATAGCAAATGACCCAGAAATCCCCGAAAAAGTGTAAATATACGCGCTTAAGTCCGAAAAAGGGTGTGGCCCTTTTTCGGGGATTTCCGAGCCATTTGCTGTTTGAAAAAAACAAATAAAGTGTGAACCCTGGTCCTAGCTCATTTTTTGAAGGAATTTTTTTTCTAAAGCAATAAAGCCTGGAGGGTATCCTGTGCCCTACACAATGTTAGAGGGTGCGAGTTAGCCTATTGAATGCTCCCGCTTTTCATTGGCCAGCTGGAATGCGCAAAATGCATCCCGCCAATCAGACGCGCCCAACCGATCTCAGTGAGAGATTTCATCAGCGAGTGATTTTTGGCGCCTTTTAACCTCCACCAAATCAATCAATCACTTCTTTTTGCCTTCGCTCTTGCGCTGTTGCTAGCTCATTACCGTTTTTGACTCTCCAGCAGCAAACAGCACAGCAAAGATGGCCAAGACTCCAAGCAAGAAGGCTGCGAAGACCCCAGCGAAGGCCGGCG
>JALBYZ010001079.1:0-10735 GCA_038050575.1 Globisporangium mamillatum | reverse complement strand
TGTTTTATGCTTTGTGATGCAGTATATCTTTGTGTGGTTGATGGAATGGATGAGATGGGATGATGCCAACGTAGATGCACGAAGGGCTTTCTCTCTTTCTGCTTTGGTGTGGGCATCTCTATTAGTATCTCCCGTTTACAGAAGCGGCTCTAAAGCAGAAGTCTAGACACAGCGGCACGTGGTCCGAGATGTACTGACAGTTGGGCAGCGCGGTCTTGGCGTACGCTTCGAGAACCTCCGGTGGGTGCACTTTCAGCCCCGCGAACGCCGTGAGCTGCTCCGGGGTGTACCACACGTAATCGGCAACACCCACCCAGTGCCCTAAAAAGTAGTATAACAAAGCATCACAACCATAAACAGCAACATTATCAGAACGGGAAGAACCTGTTTCCAGATCTACATCCATCACGACAGCTCAACTCACCAGTGTAGTTGGTGTACTCGGGCTCTGAGCCAAACACCGACGCGTACGCGCTCGCGAACGACACGTGATGTTCCAGATCCATCGTGGCGTAGATGTTCGCGTGCGCGCTCAGGTCCGGGTGGTTCACCGAGATGTGGTTGCGCGTCATGAACTCGTAGACCGCGCTCACGGGCTCGCTGTTGAAATCGCCGCAGAGGATCACCGGCAGGTTGCGTGTCAACGCGATGCGCTCAATCTACATAATCGGAATGCGTTTTGTTAGCACGACTGATGCATGGGCGACAATAAGGCATGTGTCAAAGATAAACACCAACCTGTTTGATCAAAGCATGCGTTTGCCATAACTTCACGTCCGGGAACTTCGGGTTCGAGAAAATGTGAACGTTCGAGATGCAGATCAGCGGTCCCGACTGCGTCTTGCGAGCTGTGCACGATTTCACAGTTGGCAAGCAAAATGGGTTAGAACGACCAAATGTGTCCAACCAATCTTCGAAATTCGACAACTGCACTTACAAACTTCGTTATTGGCAGGCACGGCTTCCAAAATTGCGATTTGACCCACGTTGTCGCGGGTCAAGCGCTGTCGCATTTTCGATATCGTCACCTGGAAAGCCTGTAGAGATGATGAGCCAAAAGGCACACAGTCGTGCTGAGCTCAATGACCGTGACGACATTTCAAAAATGGGCAACTCGCTCGTACCTCTCTGTCGGACATGGGGGCCGTCGGGTAGTTCATGTCGAATTCGTTCATGACGCCGTCCAGAAATTCCTTCGCCATCTCGTTGAACTCGATCGGGTACTGCTCTTTCATGATGAATCTTCACACACCACAAACCATAGTGATGAGTGCGTTATCCCATACAAGCATAAACTCTGGTTGCAACCCCTACCTGTTGCGCTTGTAGAACAGCGCACAGCCATCCACTTTGCCTTCTAGCCCCATGGACTCACGGGTCTTCTTGAGATACCAGCCTTCGTAGCCCAACTCGGTCATCATCGGAACAAAGAACTTCTTGTAGTGGTCTCCTTGCACCTCCTGTTCTTGCCGGACACAGACATTCCCCCAACCAGTTAGCTCTCACGTTCACATTCGACATACATTCACGCCACACAGATCATTAGCATCTGTGTACCTGAAGGCAGATGATGTCTGCGTTGTACGTCTGCAGCTCGCGATGCAACAGTTCTCGGCGGAACGACCAGCTCAGTGCCCACACAGGACAGTACGGGTACATCTGTCTCGTGGCGTAGATTTCGGCGAGAATGTTGTACGTGAGCACGCGGAACATCCCAATCTGTCGCAGTCGCGGCGTTGGTCGCTCTTCGTGGACGTTCGCCAGCATCTGGCGTCTTGGGGGCATGGGAGGAACTGCAAAGCACATACACATGTGTAGAGGAATGAGTCCTTGTCTTCGTTACGATTCATCTGAAGGCCGTTCTCCCTTACACGGAAGCACGATCCCTGTGTCGACAGTCTTGATCAGTACAGAGCCACCCACGCACTTCGTCGCTTTGCACTCGACTCGGATCACGTGCCCCACGTCATCAGTAGTAGGGCGGTACGACCGACTTCGAAGCACAGTGTTGACAACAATTTCAAGCGTTAGCAGCTGAATACACCCCACAACAGCTACAACATAATACGACTACTACCCACTTTTCTTCGTGGATCTCGAGCCACCTCTCCTCCGGCTGCGGACAAAGCGCCTCGAGGTGGTACAGCTGCGACTTCCACGGCACCGCGTCACTCGTGCTCTGCAGCGCCGCGAGGTTGTCGTGCAGTTGCTTGTGCTTGTGCCATGCGAGCCGGAAGCAGTCGGAACTGCAGAAGCTCGAGTGCTCTCGCGTGATCCCGAGGCGGCAGCAGAGCACACACTCCAGCTTCGCGACGAGCAGCAGCACGTTGCCTTCACCGTGGCGAGGGCACTCGCTGTTCGCACACGCGCGCCGCGTCGACGACCGGTACCAGTGGAACTGCAGATCCACGTCCTTGTCATCAATGTCGCCTTCAACCGAGCGGAAGAACGCATGCGTCATCACCTGACAGCCCTCGACCGGCTGGTCCACGCGCAGCGAGATCTTGCCTTCGCCATGCACGGGCGATCCTTTCGGCGGCGACACCGAGAGCGCTTGGCGGTGGTTCTTGGCGGACGGTGAGATGGACCCTTTCTTCATGACGCTCGCCTCGCTTCACGGACGCTCACTCACTGTGGACAACAGCAGCAGTAATAAATACACAGCTAACGATTCAGAACCACGTGGACAAATGCTGCTTCCATCTATTTTGCAGATACAAATGGCTGTAATCAGACTCTTTTCCATAGTGCGACCAACTGACAGTGAGAACTGAAGCATCTCAAGACAGCACCACACACGCAGGAAAGAGGAAGGCTAGTCTATCCAACCTCTACTCAGCTGCTTCAGATGATACATCCATCATCTCTACCGAAAGTACGCGCTGCGCACTGCCAACACGTAATACTGCAATGGACGTGGAGCACAAACACGAGCGCATTGAGCGCGCTCGCTTCGACCACTGCGTGGCTTGGCACCGTTTGATCCGCATGCAGAGATGCAGTACGCACTGACGCACTGACTCCCATGGCATATATACATATATACATATATATACACAGACACACAGACACGCACTTCTACTCTTTACACAAGCAACACGCAGTACCTTATGAGTCAGTCGCCTGGTGATCGGAGTCTCTTCGCTTCTCGCGCCTGGTCTAGCACTGTCGATAGAATGAGAGAGAGACGTGCGCTGCTGCTGTTCCGATTCGCGAGTGAGTCAATGAGCGCTGCCTCGCGTGTTTTGTCTTGCTTCCTTCCTCTCCGTCTGTCTGCTGTCGTGTGCGCAGGGGGGCGAGCGAGTCGTTTTATTCTCGCGTTCTCACTCTTGCGCTCCTTTGAGAGCTTTTGCTTTGGTTTTATTTTCCGCCTTCAAGTTCCCACAGCATTTTTTGCGGGGTTCGCAAAGCAGAGGTGGACAACAAAACCGAGATTTTATTGTCCAGAATAGGCGCTCACAAATGCTCAATTTACAATAATGAAAGCGAGGTTGCTGAAAATAACGATTGGGTGGACCACCTCAGCCAAATCGAATTCTGTGAGAATCTATACAAATTCTCCCCGGATTCGCCTTTTCACAAATGACCCTTTTTCATTTCTGCCAAGAAGTGGCACGAGAGACAAACGAAGACGCAAGGTGACGGCTTCTCTGTACGACATCAAGCAAGCAGAAGGGCGGAGATCAACAGAGCAAGAGAGAGAGAGAGAGCAAGAGAGAGCAAGAGAGAGAGAGCAAGAGAGAGAGAGCGAAGCGGAGAGAGAGCATGCGCGCGTGGTACTATACGAGGTGCGTCCTGGCTATGAGCGTGCGTCTTACACCGCGTCACTTCAACATGGAGCTCCGCATGGCTCACCTCCTTGGTGATCTGATCCTCAACGGATGGATCGGGGTAGACTTCACGGTCACACATAGGCATACAGCCACTTACACGTACTCTTGGCTCCGTTTGTGTTATGCTATTGCTGTGGATGGCACGACAGGTATGGCGGTCCCGCCGTGCTGCAAATGGGCGAACAGCCGGATGCAGAGCTGCGCGACCCGCGCGACGTCGTGGTCAAAGTCTACGCCGCCTCGCTGAATCCGGTAAGAAGGACGGCTGATGATGAAGATGCCATGGGCTAGCTGATAGAGGTATTGGTTGCATATGGGCTGACGCGGTGGAATGTGATTGACGTATGATTTCGAGTGCAGATTGACTACAAGAGGCGGCAAGGAGCGCTCAAGTTCATCGTGGAAGAGCGGTGGTAAGAACTCTACTTGAAATGCTAGAGGTCGTCGATAGACTTGCTCAATGGGCTATCACTACAATTCATATACTTATACAGGCCGCACATCGTGGGGTACGATATCTCGGGCGTGGTGATCACGTGCGGCGCGGATGTGAAGAAGTTCAAGGTCGGCGACGCCGTGTTTGGGATGCTGCCGCACGACCGTAACGGCGCGTTGGCAGAGTGCGTAGTGTGGACTTTGATTTGTCTGTCGATGATATTAATTCGCAGTCTGGATTCACTATTGCTGAACTTGTGCTCTTATGTATGTACTATGACTTGTATCACAGACTCGTAGGCGTTCATGAAGACTACCTCGCGAAGAAACCAGCAAACCTCACGTAAGCAAACGGCCGCTGACTATCGTCTAGTCGCACTTGCACCAATGAAAAAGAGAGCAAGCGCTACCATTGCTAACTCACGTGATTCAAAATGGTCATGACGTTTCAGGCATGTCCAAGCTGCGTCGTTGCCTCTCGTGACGCTGACTGCGCTCATGAGCTTCCGAGCGGGCAACCTGGAGGAAGGCAAGAAAGTGCTGGTCACTGGCGGGTACGTACGGCTGTCGGCATACGAATGAATGGACTTTGTGGCGGTTTGTTACTGAAACTGATTGCTCTCAATAATGTGTGTACAGAGCTGGTGGAGTTGGTTCTATTGCGGTTCAGGTTGCCAAGAGAGTGTTCATGGTGAGCAAACATGATTATTGTAGGCTATAGATTGCCACTATACACTGATGTCCACCTACCTGATGTGTGTTATAGGCTCAAACCGTGGCGACGACAGCGAGCACCAAGAAGATCGAGCGAATGAAAACCCTTGGAGCTGGTACGTGGAGCCTGCAATTAACGCTCTGATTTGTTCTGCACTTGAGGCGCACACACACACCTAGTGCGTTGACTGACTGGCAGTGACGAAACTTACGCTTTTCGTTCTCCAATTATATCGGTGTGTAGACGAAGTGATTGACTATACGCGCGAGTCGTTTGAGCGCGAGCTGGCAGAGTACGATTTCGCGCTCGACTGCACAGGCGAAGTACGTAGCAGAACCACAAGTTACTCTTTCTAGGCAATGACAACGTGAATAATATTAACGATCACTCACCTTTCTCTGTGTTGAAAATGAATCACAGACCAAGAAATGTTTTGAGTGCGTGACGAAGAACGGGTCGGTCATCTCGATCTCCGAAACGCCGACGCCACAGGTGCTGCAAGATCTCGGAGCCAAAGGCATCGCCGTCTCCCGCTTTATCAGTTTCGTCCTCGGCTGCCTCAGCCACTCGGTCGTAAAGCGCGCGCGGCAGGCGCAGATCAACTACGACTACTTCTTCGCAGTGGGTGACGGTGCCGTGATGGACGAAATCAAGGAACTGAGCGAGCAGCGCGTCATTTCGCCCGTGATTGACAAGGTGTACCCATTCGAGAAGGCTGACACGGCGATGGAGTACCTGGAAGCAGGCCATGCGATGGGCAAAGTGGTCGTGGAGCTTGTCACGGACTCGGTTTGAGGTTTGTAGCACTCGGAACCTGGAGCCTTTGGTTTTTGTACAAAATCTACTCGCAGTGCTAAGCACACAACTGTGAACACAACTTGTTTGCCTAACACCCCTCATCCAATTGAGCGTGGACTGATTTGAATATGAAGAGCGCGAAGAAAATGGTGGTGGTGTGTGGATATCTAAAGCAATCTTTTTCATTTTTGAACAACAACCAAACAACAGCAGAGACAAAGACAGAAAGAGCGAGAGCTTAGTTCACCGAGCCGTAGTTCATCGTCCGCCTCTTGACGCGCGAGCTGTAGAGCGCCTTGGGTGTGGCGTTGGTTGTGCTCTTGATCACCTCGGTCGCGTCGATCTGCTCGGTCTTCTGGTTCTGGGTGGCGATGACCATGAACGTGCCGCCGATGACGAGCGTCGCGCCGACAAAGGTCAGGAACCCCGGGACAGCGTCCACGCCTACGAGGATGCCCATGGCGGTCGCCACGATCGGCTCGAGTAGACACACGACGGAGATCACGATCGGGTCAAAGTACTTCATCACGCTGATGTACCCCATGGTACCCACAAGGTCGCACACGAACACGAGGTAGCACACGATGAGCAGGCGGTTCGGCAGCGGGTTGATCCAGCCGATGATGCCGTTGTGCACGTCTGCGGAGAACGAGATGTCCTCCCCCATCGCGAGCATCGTCAGCAGTAGCACCATCGCGGACGTGGCCGTCAGCGAGCACATGAACACGACGATGTCCATCTTGGCGCGCAGCTTCTTGGCCAGCACAAAGTACGTCGCGCCGCCGAACGCGCCGACGAGCGCGACAATGTCACCGAAGGCGGTCGGCGACACGATGTTCTCGCCTGCGACCGTCGAGTCCATGGTGGTGACCGCTCCACCGGCGATACCCACCGCCGCGCCGAGCCCTTCAAAGAGCGCCACGGGCTGGCCAAGACAGAGCTTCACGAACACCAGCAGCAGCGAGTGCGCGTTGTTAAAGAGTGTCGCGTGGCCGACCGACGTGAGCGATAGCGACACGACGTACGAGCCCAAGTAGAACGCGTACGAGGCGCCCGTGAGCAGCATCGTGAGCACGAACTCCTTGCTCATCGGCGGCGGACCGTTCTTCTTGATCGCGTACCACGCCAGCGGGAACGTCGTGAGCGACGTCGCCGTGTTGCGCCAGAAGAGCTTGAGCAACGGCGCGACGTTGTCCTCCATGTCCAGTGCCACGCCCACTGACGAGATCGTGATCAAACTCGAGAGCAGCAGCAGGTAGCCGATGAGCGGCACTTGACGGCGCACGACAACCGTCACCTCCAGGTTGTCGTCGTACCCGCGGGTCTCAAGCGAGATGTCCGTGATGTCAGACGGCAGGATCTCCGTGCGACGGCTCTGGCGCGAGGGATTGGGCGTTGCGTGCTCCTTTCCGGGCACCGCGAGCATGTACTGAGCACTGCTCGGTGCACTACTAACGCCGCCGCTGCCAATCGCAGGCGAGATCGACGGGTCCGCGCTCATCTCGATCAAGTACGCGTGGCGGCTCGCCGAGATGTTCTCAATCGTCTTGGACGTCTCGTCGTCCATGGGGAACGAGAGCACAAACGAGTCGTCCAGTGCGCCGGTCGCGCGGTCGATGAACGAACCATTGTGCGAGAGTCGCGAGCGCGAAGACGCGAGGAACGTCGACTTGCGTCTCCCCAATGCGAGCAGCGGGCGCGTGTCAGACTCCATCATGGCCTCGTAATCACTCATGGACATGCCGCCCTCGCCGTCGCGCTGGTCCGCATTGCCGACGCCGATGATGAACCCTTCAAAGACTCGAGATGCGTCCGTGTTGCCCGCGACGCGCAGCGACGCCTCCTGGTCCGGCGCCGAGACGCCGATAACCACGTTCTTCGTCAGCGACGGGTCGTCCAGCGTCTGCGGCGTGGACGCGAGGAACACGGTCCAGGGCGAGAGCACGGCCACGCCGTCGCTGTCTTTCGTGTAAGCGAGCTGCTCCTGCGTCTCGATGCTGAACCACGTCTCGCCCGCGGTCGGCAGGTACGTGAGCTTGTTGAATTTTGTGAAGTAGTTCAGCGCCTCAGCCAACGAAAAGTAGCTCTTCTTCGCCGCGAGGTCCTGCATTGCGTCGAAAATCGCCACCGAGCTTACGAACAGACCCGCATCGAAGCCGTCATACTGCGCCAAGTCACGCGCGATGCGCATCACGTTCTCCTTGCCCAGTTGCACGCGCACAGCGGTCGGGGGCAGACCCGTGAGCCCCACGACGTCGGTCTCTACGAGCACGCACGCCACCGCGTCGTTGAGCTGAAAATTCGAGATCTTGGAGATGATTGACTTATCAAAAATGTGGTCCGCCGTGTGGATCAAAAATGGACCTTTCGGGAACATGGCGCGCGCTGCGAGGATCGAGCGCGCGTGGCCCTCGCTGTAGTCCTCGCCTAGGTTGAGGAACTCGATCTTCATCTTCGTGAAGAACGGCGCGTGCTTCACGACCGCCATGATCTGCGCGCCGGCAGCAGCGACCGCGATCACCACGCGCTCGATGCCCGCAGCGTACAGCTGGGTCAGGATGTGGCTGATGATCGTCTGCGAGCCCAGCTGGATGAGGCACTTCGGGTTGCCGTGTGTATCGAGACTCGCTTTGCGCACCGCCGCGGTGAGCAGCACCTGGCGCACGACCTTGCGCTCGAGCGTCACGGGCGACATCGCAAGTGGCGGCTTCCCAAGCACGCGAGCGTCGTCGTCGTCATCGTCATCCACGTCGCCGCGGATCTTGATGTTGATGTGCGGCGCGACCTCTTCGAGCAGCGCGCTGTCGCCGCCGCCGACGTGGCCGACGGTCTCGAACGGCACGTCCTCGCCGGCGTCCACGATCACGCCGTGCATGTCGGAGGCTGTCGGATTGCTCTGGAAGCCCGAGACGAGCTCATCCTCGGGGATCGAGAGCAGCTCGCTCAGCCGCGTGAGGTCGAGCGCATACACGGACGTGGGCACTTCGGCCTGGATCTCGGCGGGGCGGCGGTTGGCGACCATTTCGACTCTGCGTGGCTCTTGGCTTAGGACGAGCGTTGCGTGAGTGCGGACGGCTGGTGCTTGGCCTTGGTGCTGCGGATTGGGAAGTGGCGAGCGACGCAGTCAGACACAGACAGAGAGGTAACAGCCGCCCTGCTGTGCTGTGCTGGTGGATGCAGGCAGGCAGATCCACAGAGAGCGGTGGAAGGGAGAGGCGAATGGAGTGAGCTTCCTCTGGTTGCGAGTGAGAATGGTGGTGGGTGCCTAACAGGTGGGGAGGAGGAGGGAGATCCTTGTTCCCATCAGTTTCACGCAATGATTCGCGGATTAAAACCCTTTTATGAAACTATTTTGCATTTTTATTTATGGTACATTATCACAGCAAGGGTGTTTGCTGAGTGGTTTGTATCGAATCAGCTTGGCTCAGTAACCTTCATAAAGAACAATAACACGATACACATAAGGATAATGAGCTATCAGAGGCAGACAATAGACATTGCGAGCGCAGTTGTTTGAAAAACGTGGCATGTTTTCTGCATAGAAAGGGGACGTGGGTTTATTGGCCCGATTGCACAAACTGGTGGCGGCAGCACACAGAGTTCCGCAGAGGGCTCTTGCCTGCCACAATGCCACATGAGGAACGCGCCTTCAATGCACGGAGGTGGTGCACAGCAGCCCCACCAGTTAGTTTCCTTTAAAGCCGTAGATACGGTTCAGTTGACGACCCCACCACCACTTTTCTCTCTCTACACGCCCACATGTGACAAGGCGTGAAAAATTAGCTTAAAACCGACTTGGCGCTCCTGTTGTCCTGTTTGGTGGACGCCGCCGCCTTCGGACGCAGTTGCCCACCCTTGCAGTTGACCAACCCACCGCAAGAGTGGACTTCTCCTCCTCGGGCTTCCTCTCTCCCGACTGAGAGGTACGGTGCTGGGGCAGTAGCAACAGAGAGCTCCTCGGTCGAGCGCTGTCCTATCGGACACGCCGGCCACCAAAAGTTCGAGATGCACTCTGTCCGGTTGAGGCTGGTCGTGCATAGCCTGTCGAGGCGGCGTGTGTCTGCGTAGTCAGATCAGGAGAGAGTGGGAATATACTATCTCGCGTTCCTTTGGATTGCTGCCTCGCGGACTACATATGTGGAGAGTGCGTGCGCTGCCTCCCAGCTCCAAACAGACCACCCACCATTGTAGGAGCACTTGAAGCTTAGTCCTCGAGATCTCTTCGGCGTGAGTTGTTCTGCACCAAGCGGGTGTGCGCCACGAGAGTTTGAGAGGAACTCAACTCAGTCGCTGGCTGGGCACTTCGGTACGTATTGGATATCAAAGTGGCGCCTGTGCACGAGAATCAAAAATTCATCATATGCGGACGCTCGATTTTTTTGGCGTGCTATCCGAATACAACTGAAAGAAATAGGTGTAATAGTTCCAATGTAGTAGATAGGTTCTCGGGTGATGAATGCAGTTGCCGAGGTCAGAGTGCGGCAATCCACACCATTAAAACTCGATGAACGAGTGTGGATTTAGTGGATGAAATGGCCATGCGCAGCGCACCGATGTACCTACCTACGCACGCTCCCAATTGTCTGAATTAACTGTGAGTCGGATCGTTTGATCCCAGTAGATGCCTACTGCGTCAAAGTCAGCCAGCCAACCAGCAGCGATGAACAGACTAGCTCGCCCTGCCTGCTTCCAGTTCCAGCAGCTGGCTGCCATCGATTGAGGACTTCGCTTGGGCTTTCTCTTCCACCAGCTGGGACCACACCATCAGCAAAGGTGAACGAACGGAAGACACGCTCTGTCACATGCACCAACACAGTAAGTATACCAGTTCAGCACGTTCTCGAAGGATTCCAGAGGGCAGTTCAGCCACTCAGATTCACCTTCACTCAACCAGCACCAATGTATGCAGACCGCTCTGAATGACATCCACAACGCTTCCTAAACTGGCAACACG
>JALBYZ010001078.1:0-10742 GCA_038050575.1 Globisporangium mamillatum | reverse complement strand
GACAGTCCCGACACTTGGAAATTGTATGAAAACGGTCGAAAAACGGGACGCGGTCCCTCGTAAAACAGACTTGTCCCGAGGACAGACGCACGCACGGACAAAACTGAAGCACTTACTAACTTATATAAGCGGGGTGTTTAGACGTACCACCTGTAGGTGCATTCTGTTTTGAAATGTAAAGCGTTCAGTGAGTGTGATTTAACCCACCAACATATTGCACCGAGTAATGGAGACTACGCAATTTCTCCTACCTTCGTGGTTGTAAACAACAATAGCGATATTTTTTACTGTCTGAAGCAAAGAAAGAGCACATAATAACGTGAGCTTCAGCTTGCTGGACGTGGACATCTCGTTTCGTTGCCTTTTGTGCGTGGAGACTGTCCTCCTCTCCACTTGAACAACTTACTTTGCAAGATATAGTCACGAGTTGATGACAAGAGCCATTAGTTTGATGTGACCGTGCGGGTGTCTACCGTACGCTAACTACCATATCATATCAGTAGATAGCCGGTGTGCTGACTGACCAACGTCACTTGAGTTGGAAATGAGTTCCCAGCGAATGAATGACAATAATCTCTCGTCAGAGTTTCATCTCCACACCTTTCAGCAGAGTACCCAAGCACTGGTAGCAAAAGAATTACGTAACACGATTTTCACTCAAGCGATGTCTGCGACGTATCTCTGTGCAGGGACTTGACGAGACACGTATTCGTGGGATCACAGTTGTGCGAGACGTCCTTGCAAGCCAAATCAGACTGGTCGCCAGCATGAAGCAAACTAAAAGTTAAAAGGGGTAATATAAAAATGCCCCTTTTTCATCCGTAAATAAAATTCTGCCTCTAAAAAATACAACGTAAAATACCCTAAGTAACCGTAAGTTACACTTTGATTGAAAAATACCTCTATTATTACCTTATACAGTGCTGGCCATATTTATAAGACCACCAGTTTTTTACACCTGCGACCACAAAATGCCATATTTACATTCGTAATTACGCCTCACCACTCATCTCGTTCAGATCGATCGTTTGGTGCCCCCCACATCCCAATCCAAGCAAAACTAATGGCACTCTAGAAAATAACGCGCCAAGCCCTTGGAAGGATATATAAGACCACTTCAGAAGCGCCGTTCGTTGCCTTTGAAAAGCGTTTTTACATTGAACAGGCTTAGTACTTATTTATATGTGATTT
This sequence comes from Globisporangium mamillatum, assembly GCA_038050575.1. NCBI lineage: Eukaryota > Oomycota > Peronosporomycetes > Pythiales > Pythiaceae > Globisporangium > Globisporangium mamillatum. Next base: position 9,551 of record JALBYZ010001078.1, on the reverse strand, counting down.
TCAGAGCGCGAGAACAAGTTTTGCGATGCCAAGAGGTCCGTCACTGTCCGACTCTGAGCAAGGCCAGATCTCGGCCACGAACGCGGCCGGCAGGAGCCAAAGGGAGATTGCAGTGGCGATTCGACGCTCCAAGACCGTTATCCAAGCATACCTGCGTGGTCCGGGGTGCTACAACACCACACGGCGATCAGGAAGACGCTTCAGCTTGCCCGCAATAATCGTTCGGCGCATCGTCAAAGCAGCGCAAACTGGCCAGTATAGCTCGTTTCAGTTGGTCCGAGCGCTCGACCTCACGGTTTCTGCTCGCTCGGTCCGTCGACTGCTCGCTCGTGAAGATACGCTGCGTTACGTCAAGCTCAAGAGCAGTCCCGCGCTTACGAAGGCGCACAAGACGGCGCGCCTCGAGTGGGCTCGGGCGTCAGTCATTCTCGGCGCTCAGTGGGAGTCAGTGGTCTTCTATGGCGAAAAGAAGTTCAACCTCGACGGCTCAGACGGACTCCAGTATTACTAGCACGACATTCGCAAAGAGGAGCAGGTCTACTCCAAGCGTCAAGCGGGTGGCGGATCGGTGATGGTGTGGGGAGCATTTTCGGTCAAAGGGAAGTCGCGTCTTGCTATGCTCTCCGGACGACAGAACAGTGAGGACTACGTCAGCACGCTATGCAACTACTTGCTGCCGTTCACCGCTCAGTGCCACTCGGGAGGCTTCGCGTTTCAGCAAGACAACGCCTCCATCCATCGATCCCGCTTTACGACGCAGCGGCTTGATAAACGCGGCGTGAGCATGATGAAGTGGCCGGCGTTCTCTCCAGACCTCAGCCCGACTGAAAACATTTGGAGAATGCTCGCGCGCCGTGTGTACGAAGGCGGGAAGCAGTTCATGACGAAGACCGACCTCCAGAACGCAATCTTCCGGGCTTGGGGTGAAATATCCCCTGAATACGCTGATAGACTGGTTAGATCGATGAACCGCAGATGCACAGCGGTTCTCGAGCGCAAGGGAAGCAAGACACCGCATTAGCAACCACTGAATCGCTCTTAAGATCAATCAATATCAATGTTATCAGCTCGGTCTTATACTTATGTCCACTCACAAATAGCATTATTTTCTGTTATGCTGTCAATTTCCATTGTTAGAGGTTGAAACGCGCGCCACAAGTGGGACTTTGGTGTGGAAGTGAAGTGCTCAGTTTTCAGCTTCATTCATCAACTTTTGCGCTCTCAGCGCTCGCATTCGCGTTGATCTTATAAATATGGCCAGCACTGTATTTACGGATGAAAGAGGGGCATTTTTATATTACCCCATAAAACAATCTTCCATCATTTTCTTATTAGTTCAGACAAGTCAACCGTTAGAAAACGGCTATCTTGTTTGGTCTAGAAAAAGGAAAATATCATGTAAATGCTCCATCATCTCAAAAACCGTTGAACGGATATTTTATCTGGTTTCTTGAACGGTTCTACCATTGGTTTCAACACCAGTGAGGAGGAAAACCGATTACTACGAGAGAACCCCTTCCATATGTAAATCATGTAGTAGAAGAGCGTTCGTTACGCGCTCGCTACCCGATCGTTTCACTCTTCACTCTGTCTGAAATACTTTTCAATCGTTCTTTCTGTCTCTCCATACTCTCGCAAACACCCTCACAGCGCTACAATAGTTGATCTCTTGAGCACCCGCAGCGCGTACGCGATCTCAGCCGCCGCAGGACGTTCACTTGGGTTAAACGAGAAGCAGCGGTTCGCCAGCTCAACAATTTTGGGTGGACACGACGCTGACAGGCTCGGCTTGGCTTGTCCAGTCGCGACCATCTGCAACAGTGCAACGTCAGCTAACTTCATGCCGTTTGGACCACGCAGCTCGTCATACGGGAGCTTGTGAGAGTCGAGCTCTGACAGCACAGCGCCAAACGAGAAGATGTCGGCCGCTGGGCCGTAGTCCGTGCTGCCGGAGATCACCTCTGGCGCGAGCCACTTGCCCGTTCCAACGCCCGATGTCATCGTGTTGTCCTCCGATCGGAAACGCGAGACGCCAAAATCCGTCAGCTTGGCTTGAAGTTCCGATGACAACAGCACATTGCGAGACTTGAGGTCGCGGTGCACCAGCGGAGGTGAGAAGGAATGGACGTATACCAGAGCTTCCACGACGTCAATGGCAATCTGGATCTTCTCAGGAGACCATTCGCGAGGCGTGTTAGGGCTCTCAAGGTAGTCGCGCAGATCTCCTCCCTCCATGTACTCGAAGAGCGCTTGGAGATCCGACTCGATGGTCCACGCAGCTCCAACAAACGACACAATGTTCGGGTGCTCTAGTTTCGCCACAAGCTTGATCTCTTGCGAGAAGCTCTTGATCCGACTGCGGTTCGCCTCGCTCTTCCTGAGGCGCTTGGAGGCCAGCAGCTGCGTCTTGCGGTACTTGACGAGCCACACGTCGCCGTACGCCCCCTTGCCGATCATCTTGACATCTTCAATTTCCTCGGCGTTCACCTTGACCGAGAGCATGTCGACGTCCTGCCAGAGCGACACGGTGCCCGTTCCGTTGCCCGACATGGTGGAGACGGTGCCTTCGTTCAAGGTGTAGGCGTCTTTGGCTGCCTTCTTGAGCTTCCGGGTGCGAATGCACATCCAAACAATGATGAGCACAAGCACCAGTGCACCAGCGACGATGCCAATGATCGCCCCCGTAGACAGCATGTGGTGGCTGCTGTGGGTGTCTACGGGCACAGGAGCATCAGACATGCAGAACAGCATGTTGTGCACCTCTCTGAGCTGTGCCGTGAGACAGTTCTCACTAATGCTCGTCTTGTCGAACGAAAAACTGGTCAAGTTGCCCAAGAAATCTGCCTGCGCGAGCGTCAGCGTCACGTTCGAGAGCGCGTTGTTTGCGAGTTGCCTGTGCCACCAAGTAAAGAATAGAGAAGCAGCCGTGAGTCCGGTTGCTCGAGTCACTACTGTGATAGTCAGTCGCGTGTACGCGCTTACAAGTCCGAGAGAGTGGTGTATTCGAAGATGATTGGCGGGATCTCCGTCAGTTCATTGGAACTCAAGTCCCTAGTTTGATCACCAGACCAGAGAAACAAAGAAAATGAGCGCCAATAGATAACTTCAAGGGGTTCGCACGAGGAAAAGAGCACGTACAGCGTCGTCAGGTTCGGGAAAAGCGCATCAAAGGTTGAGATCTGGTTGTAGCTCGCGTAGCTACAGAACAACACATCGCAACCTCTTGTTAGAAAAGTACTGCTTCACTCCATACAACCTCTCATACAAAGTCAAACAACGTACAGGCTAGTGAGAGTTGGCAGTGCGTGCGACTCGTTGATTACGGAGATGTTGTTGTTGTTAAGCCACCTAAGGAAATCAATAGCGCCCAGGTTGAAGGTCCATGAGTCAGTTGAATGAGTGAACGTTTACTACTACTATGAGCAACCAAATACTAGTATACCAGATGCCACTTACAGTTCCGTGATCGCTGGGTACTGTGAGAGCACATCCGGAAACTCGGACAGCAGGTTGCCGCCGAGGTCCCTACATGGTTAGTCATTCACACAAAGCAGAAGCAACTCATTTCGGTGAGAATCAACAATATACGAGTCTCAGGGGAGTTTCGATGGAATCGTCCCAACGTACAGCGTGGCGAGCTTGGGGAACACCGCGATGAACGATTTAATGTTGTTGCTCGTGAGCCATCTGCACATCCACACATTCACACGCATACTTGATCATCAGCCAACGGGTTGATATCCAGGGCAACAACTTCTACCCAACATCAACCGGTCCACTCACAGTGTTGTGAGCGAGCCAAAGCCCGCGACTGCACCAACTTTCGAGAGGTAGTTGTTTCGAAATCCCCTGATAGAGAGAACCAAACACAAAAATTAGTCACTCAGGAGGTTAGACTCAGTAGCGCATAGCATAGCATAGCGGGCGATCAAACAGTGTGAGAGCTGCTTACAGGATTGTGAGCGTCTCGAAGTTCCCCAGTCCCTTTGGGAACTCGTCCAGGAGCGTGTTGTCGAGCGACAGGTTCTGGACTTTCGGTGGCAGCAGCTTCGCAATTGCGTTCGCCTGGGTCTCCAGCTCCAGGTTCGAGAGCGCCACCGTAACCACCTGCGGGGAGCCTGTCAACAAGCTCGTAGAGAGGGTCACGCTCGCGACGTGGCCCTTTGTGTTCAGCGCGAAGACGCTGCCTCCAATGATTGACCTGTAGTAGGGACAGGCAGTAAACAACTGTGGCGTTTAGTATCGAGCGAGTATATCATAGCATGGAAGTAGCACTGGAAGCACCGTAGATGTCAAGAGCTACTTACACAGTGGTGGTCGCGCTCGAGAGGTTGAACGCGGCAATCGTCTCGAGCTCGTCGTTGTTCAGGTTCTCGTACTTGGATACATCGTCGCCCAGGATCGCAACCTGCGTGTTTGGATCGGCGAGCTCCTGCGCGCTCTTCCACTTGCCGAACGGCACGAGCAGCTCAAAGTTCTTGGCCTGGTCGTAGATCGCGTCCATGCACGTGAGCTGGCAGCCGCTGGTCGTGTCTGGGTAGCACGGTTCGTACGCGTCGCACTGGTTGTCGCACTGGAACGTGAGCGTGCTCGGCGGCAACGCCTCGCACTGGGCCTCGGTTGCTTGAGCCACAGTCTCGCGCAGGAGGACGACCGCGGATAGCGCCAGGCTTATCAGTGTGGTAGTAGCATGCGGCATCTTCATTCGCCTGAGCACCTTGTCCCTCTCTGCTTCAATGTGTAGGTGTTTCGCTACAGACTCTGGCACTCTAGTGCCAATCTGTCGAATCTGAAAGTAAGCTCAATGGATCGTTGGGCGGGGCATGGAGAGATAAAATTAAAATTGAGCCAAAAGAGAGAAAGAGAGAGAGCACACGTAAGAAACAATGGATGGATTGTTTCAACAGAAAAGAGGAAGGTGGATTTTCGGGTACTACTGAACCCACATCCACCCATATGCGATGGCGAATTTGCGATGATGCCGTATGTTCACTGTTGCATGGGTGTAGATGGGTGGGTACTGAATGTGCGCATGAATATTGCACGCCCACGACGCAAAAATGGATGGATGCATCGTGTGTGTGTGGTACAGAACGTTCCTTCCACAATTCCTTGAGAAGTGGCCTTTCCACTCCACCACTCGCCTCTCCCTTCTCTCTATGAACCTGCCCTGGACAGTCCGGTGGTTGTTTTCTCAAACAATGAACTCTGGAGTGAAATCACTCCAGTGGGGTACAGTAAGTTCACTGTACCCACCCCATCTCACATCACATCAGTGTGGCTGTCCTCACGATGGATCCCAGAAGCGTAGGTTAGGCTTTAAGGTTAACAGCAAACACAAGTGCATGAGAGTTCTCAATGGGTGCGGATTTACCAAATCTTGATTTCGTTTAGATCTTCCATTGGTATAGAGGTGGTAACGAACTGGACATAAACACGGCTGACTGATATTAGTTACCACGAATTGGGTTGCTGGCTAAGAGTTCCTTTCACACATAGAGATCGTCGGAGATCTCGTCGTATCGTGTGGTTGTCGTTGCCATCAACACTCGCTTGAGAGACCGAAGCGAGTACGCGAGCTCGCTCGCGCTCGGGCGGTATACCGGATTTGTCGAGAAGCACTCGTTCACAATCTCCACGATTTTTTCGGGGCATGACGTGCTGAGACGGGGCTTTTGGAGCTGGTCAGTGGACGAACGCAACTGCACACTCAAGGACTCCTCGTCACCAGTATATCTATCACCACTGGATCTGCACATCGGATCGTTGTACAGTAGAGCATTATGAGTGTCCAGCTCGCATAGGAGCATGCCGAACGAGAAGACATCGGCTGCTGCTGCTGATCTTTGCATGTTGCTGCTGTCGCTGTCTGCGATCGTTTCTGACGTGAGCCACCGGCCAGCTCCAGAGTTGTCGCAGTCTTCGGATAGATACCTGGACACCCCAAACCCGGTCAGCTTGGCGTGCACATCCTTGGAGAGCAGCACGCTGCGAGACTTGAGGTCACCGTGGAACACTGGCGGCCACAGTGAATGTGCGTACACGAGCGCCTCAGCGATGTCAATCGCGATCTGAATTTTCTCAAGAGTCCACTTGCGAGGTGTCCAAGGGTTCTTCAGATACGAGCGCAAGTCGCCTCCGTCCATGTACTCGAAGAGAGCTTGCAAGTTGCTCTCACATGTCCACGCAACACCAGCGAGCTGGACAATCTTTGGATGCGCGAGCTTTGCTGCAATCGTGATCGCTCGGACAAACGCGTAGACCCGACTTTGGCTGGTGCCCTTGCTGTTGACTCTCGACCGCTTGGATGCTAAGAGCTGCGTATTCCGGTACTTGACGAGCCAGACTTCCTCATGCGCTCCTCTGCCGAGCCGCTTGACATCTTGAATCGCGTCGGCGTCCATTCGGCTGATGGATAGCAGCGAGTCTGGAGCACGCCATTCTTGAATTGAGCTGCGCGAGCTCATCGTCGTAGTTGTAACTGTGGACCTCCTCGTTCTGGGCTCCTTTGATAAGTCAGCTGATACTGTCCAATCGGTGGTACTGTCTGATATTCTCCGCACTGTGGTTTCTGTCAACGTCGCAGTGATATTGTTGTCGTTGTTGTTTTCGCGTCCCGCGTTCGTTCGTTCCCGTATAACGTACCCAATGCACCCAACGAGAGCAACAAGCAGAACTGTGCCGCTTGCAATCCAAAGTATACTTGAAATTGGCATGCCGCCACCTTGAAAACTGTTCGTTGCGTTGAGACCAGAGACGCAGAACTTCATACCATGGATGTCGAGTCGCTGATTCGCTATGCAGTCCTGGCTGATGCTGCTCTCGTCAAACGTAAAGTTCTTGAGGTTGACAAAGAACGCGGCTTGCGCACTCGTGAGTGTGACGTTCTTCAGACTGTTGCCAGCGAGCTTCCTAATATTTCCAAGACAAAATCCCGTTAGTTTCTGCCGCAAAAGCGACAAAAGGCAAGGCGGGTATTGCAGCTTGGGAACGTACAATATCGTGAGCTTGGTGTGGTTGAAGATGATCGGAGGGATTTCTGACAACTCGTTAAAGGACAAGTCCCTAGAGCAAAGTAATACATCAATTATATGTCAAGTCGGCAATCAGCACGTAGAAACAGACTCAGTCGATGTCTCTTACGAGGACTGTACTTACAGGTGCTCGAGTTTCGGGAAGTAGGCTTCGAAGCGCTGAATGCGATTCGAATAGAGAAACCTGTAATATTCCACACACATATATAAGTGCCAACTACACCACCAAGGTTTAAAGCAAGAACGACAGCAGGGAGTTACGTACAGCAGAGTCAAATACGACAGCTCGTGCGCCTTGGTAACTTCGGAGATACTGTTGTTGTTGATCCATCTGAACACAAGAGGCAGGAGTGAAGCCACAGGCTTGTTAAAGTCGCATTTTGGCATAACTAGACTAGACGTGTGCTCTCTTACAGTTCATCCAGGATCACATGCTCTGCCACCACGGACGGGATCTCAGTCAGCCGGTTCATTGAAAGTCCCCTGCAAGATGCACAGCCAGTCAAAATCATGGGTCAGACCTGCACCATTACGTCGCTGCGTGTGTCTGAAAGAAACGGGCTGGAACGTACAACACTTTGAGGTTGGAAAACAGAGCGGTAAACGATTCGATCTGGTTGTTCAGAAGCTGCCTATAAGAGTGAAAATGCATGAGAGATCATACACCACTCTTTATATTCAAGTACGGAGATAAGAGAAACACACGTACAGTTCGGTGATCCCCGCCAACCGCATGCCGACGTCCACCTTCAAGATGTAGTTGTGGTTGAGAATTCTGTGATCCGTTTCCAGAGTCATGCAGAATACAAACGTCAGTCTGGCATCCAATGGATAGGAAGTTGTCAAATACACTACGAAAGCGAGACGCACAATCTCCTGAGAAGAGGGAATGTCGAGAACCCAGGCGGGAACTCGGTCAGCAGCGCGTTATTCACCGCGATCTCCGCTACCGAAGACGGAAGCAGCGCCGAGAGATTGCTCGCGATCGGCTGCAGGTTGAGGTTGCGGAGCATCACGGTCGACACTTGCGTCTGGTTCGTGAGCAGATCTGGTGCGAGCGCTACATTCGCGACTTGGCCTTTCCAGAAGTAGTTGTCAATGTAGCTCCCGCCAGAGAGGTAGCTGCACGGATATTCACCAGTGATAAAGCAAAGCGACAGCATTAGGAGGACAATATCGTTTAAGGATACATGTTGAGTGCCCAACGAGAGTGGATTACTACTTACACTGCTGTCGTCGTACTTCGAAGCCCCAACGCATCGATTTTCTCAAGCAGGTCGTTACTGACGGACGAGTATTTCTTCGCATTGTCCACTGGCGGGTATGCAGTCGGCTCAAGCGTTGCAGTGGCCGATAGCTCCTGGGGGCTTTTCCATTTGCCGTATGGGATCAGCAGCACAAACGCCTCGTTCTCAGCGACGTAGATCTCGCTGAAGCAATCGTACACGCACTTTGTATTGGTACTGGTGGTGGCAGATGATGTTGTCGTGTTGAGCAAGCAGGGTGTGAATGCATCCACACAGGCATTGTTACACGAGAACGAGAGCGTCTTTTGCGATATGAAGCAAGTCCTTTGCTGCGCGAGTGCGTCAATCACGACGCCATTGTCACTGGCATAAAGCTGCAGAAGTGCAAGTACCACGATGACATGGAGTGAGTGGCGAAGCACATGAATCGCCTGTTGCATCACTAAGAGAGCTGTGAAATGAGCAAGCGGGTGTGACGTTGTTGATGAACACAATGACAATGGGCACTTGAAGTCAGACGAGGAAGTTCACGAAAGTCTTTTCGTGCTGGACGGATTCTCGATGGGTTCGCGATGGGTTCAATCACACAAAAAGTACACAATAACTGCAGTGGTGCGCAACAAACTTGTGAGTACTACCGCAGTTATTGTGAAACCCAGTAGAGCCAAGAGTTCAGGTGCCTCGATGTCATCGTCTCGGACCAACTCGCTCACCACTCGCGTCGTAAGCGGCTCTGCTGATCCTCGGCGCGCCACGATTCAGTCGACCGATGGAATCTGTTTGCGATGCAGACGAGTCTGTTGGTCCCCCCCCGGAAAGCGTTGACGGAGATTAATGTTGGGGAGTGCACAGTTCAGTGTGGCTGACGTTGCAGTAGGTCTGTTGGTGTGATCTATCTTTCCCAGGGTTCGCCAATCGACCATCAAGAGATGTGGCCATCGAATCGGGAAATGCGTGCATCGACTGCCTGCCAAGGAAACCCCAGAAACCCAGAAACCCTGACGAAAAGCTGCTCACATGCCAATGGACTGACTCAGTGGCTCGAGCACGAGCGATCGTCAGCGTTGGCTGACCGATTCGAGTGAATGGTGAAGATTTGAACGAATGGACAACGGAACACGAGCTACAAGCAGCAAGGATGGGTGCACTTTTCTTTCTGAAACAAAGAATACAGTTTGAACTAACGAAATGCAAAATGCACAAAAGCAGAATCTATCGGTGTGAATCCTACTTCAGAATGCAAAAAGCAGAATCTCTCAGTGCTTGAATC
>JALBYZ010001077.1:0-10753 GCA_038050575.1 Globisporangium mamillatum | reverse complement strand
TATAGGCTTATGTGTGGGCATTTAAATAGGCAATACAAATTCCAAGTTACGATTGTGAGGTCGTGGACTTTTTTCCAGCAACTTTTTTTTCCGATGCTGACGGCTTTAACGAAAGTCGAAATTTGAAGTTAACGATGACTGCGAGAAACACAGCAATGAAAGACGATCCTTCTTGTCCAAGTTTCAAGCAAAAATGTTAAAAATTCAACAAAGCACGAACGTAAAACATAATTTTTCATTGGGGGGTGCTCACTTTTCGGACCCACTGTATACGCATGACTTTGTTACAACAGACTTTGTATTATGACCCATGAGAAATATGTCACAAGCAACTATCTGAACTCCGTACCGAAACCTACCAAATAGAAGTCCCCTGCGCGCGCCATGCCCAGCTTTTGAGTTTTTCAAAAGCACTCTGAAAAAAATGCAGCAGCAGGACGTCGCGGAGCTGCTGCGCGCGACTGCGAGCGACGCCAGCGCCGTCGCGCAGTACCTCGTCTCCATCGACAGCGACGAGGTGCGTGCTGTCGCTCTCTCGCGCTCCTTCTTGTATCGCTTTTGTGCAATTGGCTCTCTCTGTGGATCGAGCTCAGACAGCGGCAGTAACTCACAACGCAGAATGCGTGTGGGCTCTCGTCCTCTATCGTATGTGTAGCTGAATGGACTGCTCGACCGCTTCGCAGCACACGAGGCGAAGAAGAAGAACGACCAGCAGCGCGGCGACTGGCTCGCGCTCGTGCAGTTGCTGCTGCGCTCTCAGTCGGCGCGGCTGCGCACCGCTACACGCATCATCCAGGTGAGTTACTGAGTGAAAGTGATACGATGCGCATTGTCGAGAGCATTCATTGCTATATAAGTAGAACAGCCTCTGAAATGGTTATGTCGATGGTGTTATGGCCGAGTAGCTCGTGTGGAACGGCTCGTCCAGTGAGCTCGAGTGCATGCAGTGGCTCACAGAGATCAGCTTGGGCTACCTCGGCGCTTTAGAAGACGAGAACAACAGTAACAGCAGCAGCTACGATGACAACAGCAGCAGCAGTAGCAGTGCACTCAAGATGCGTCTCCGACTCACTGTGATCGCGGACGAGGTGCGCATGCTGCTGCGCATCCTCTTTGAGCTACTGAGCGATGGCCTCGAAGCACACGGGACTGTGAACGCAAGGAAAGCGCTGCCGCAGATGCTCAGTCTGCTTCCGATCCTCCTCGGTGTGCTCGTAGAGCTCGCTAGCAACAGCGCCAGCAACAACGCAGACAAAAGTGAACAGGAGCTGCATGAGGTGTGCTTGAAATATCTGCTTGCTAAGTCTGATCATGAATTTAGTTTGCATCCGTTAACTGTTTGCACTGTGATCCTGATAGAACCTCGTGAGGCTGATGGAGCTGCCGTGGAACACCAAGACGATCCCACTTTTGCTTGACTTGTTGAGAGAGAGCGCCTCGATCGTGTCTGCGAGCGGCTGGAGCCAGCTCGAGGTAGGTGTTCTCCTCTTGACGTACAATCTTAAGCGTATTGTGCGAGGAGTCTAAATGCGACGTTGACTGGCAACCTTCTAACAGGAGAACATAGAGCGGATGGTGACTGGTGTCGAAGAGCTCCCGAGCGAGAGCATGAACCCGATCATCCGCGAGTGCATCTCGATCGCGAGCGTCACGGGCAACTGCCACTGGATAGACATCGCGCGCCACTTGTTCCGTAAACTGCCACCTCGACTGCGCCAGGAAGCCGAGTTCAATCTCCAAATGGTAGGACTGGCCCATCCTGCCACTCTCTGCCAAACCTGTTGTGCACTAATCATCAATCGTCTTCATCTTCCTCTCATTCTCAGTGCCTGCATCAGTGCCAAAACGCGGTGTCACTCGTGTGCGAGTCGATCCGGACTAGCCTCCTTCAAAGTGATAACAGCGCAGGCGACGGCGAGAACGAATCCCCCGAGAGTGAGCTGAGGCTGTCACTGGACTGGCGTGACCTTGTCTTCCTCTTCCACGCGCTCCAGGTGTCCAAGCCGATCCTGCATCATCGTACGACGTCGTCTCGGATCGCGACTGAGGCGACCATCTTCACTGAGATCGAGAAGCTCACGTGGGCGATTTTCCGCTTGGACCTGACTCGCTACCAGTACGAGGCGTCAAGTAATCCATCTCATACTTTGGACCTGGCAAAGTATTTAACCGAGCGAGTGACGCAAATACTAACGTTCGGGGGCAAGCAGGTGCACTCCCGCGAGTGGAAAGCGCTGCTTCTCATGGATTTTGCGTTCTACTGGATGGAGAGCGAGGAGATGTCGTATCCCAAGAAGCCCGTCGGTGGTTTGTTTAACAAAGAAGAAGATAGATACTTGACGGAGGGAGCTTCATGGGATTCCAGCGCAGCTCCTAGCAAAGGCGCTTTAGCTCGCCTGCTCCTGCTCGCTCTGTTCCAGACCGTAAGTCATTCATCTCTACCAATTGTTCTCATCGAGTTGTATCACTGGCGAAAACATTGCTTTGTGTGCCTGACTAACATTTCGCGAGTTGTCGTGTTCCAATAGGCGCCAGAAACTCGCTCCGAGATGCTGAGCAACTTGTTTGAAGGTTCGAAAAATCCAGAACGTCTCCAGGTATGTGTGTCGCATCATTCCTTCGTTTGTGACGAGTACAATCTCCATCCGCAGGTAGACACTCGTCTCATACGTCACATTTGACACTACTGCAGGTCAATGGCAAAGCTCTCGACCAACTTTTCCGCACTCAGGCTACAGCACTCTTTCCTTACCTCAACGCCATTCAAGACTGGCTCAAGTCCGTGACTCTTCCATTAGTTTGGTAACCCAACGCGTCCACATTTGTAATCTAACCTTGTTTGTCTGCCAGTGTCCTGTTCCAGAGTCACTTCAGCAGCGCGCGAGCCTTTTTCCTGATGGCGTCGCAATTGACAACTGCGCACAAAGGTATGAATGTGCTTGTCGTAATTGGAATAACGTGCTCGAGCAACGCATTACTGACGTGAAATTGTGTGCTGTGCGTGGGTCCAGATCTCTACAACTTCTTGATGGTGTTTCTGCGAAAACTACTCTCTGTCTCAAACCCCGCACACCAGCAGTTTGCGATCGATCTATGGTGCTCCTGGCTTGAGCTTGGGCTTCGCTTTGACGCGCTGCAGGAGGTAAGTTGTAGCGATCTCTCGACTGCCCGTAGTTTTATCAGAAGTGATGAACCAGAACCTGATACCTCACCATCGATTTGCTCGCGTGAAATAGGAGGAAATCGTTTCTGCTTTGAAGAACAGTCTTCTGGTCTGTCAGGGAACTCACGCGTGGGGACTCGGTCGCCTGGAACAAGTTTTTCGCCTTGAAACTGGAAACAGAGCGAAGATTCAGCTCCGCTGGAGCTCGTGGGAAGAACTCCACCGAATGCTCTCAAGTGAACTCTCGCAGTTTATTCAACCTGCTTCGTCCGCTCATCTAAACGGCGATGAGTATGGTGACAATGGTGACGAGAACGAAGAAGCAGACGAGGACGAATACTCATCATCACAGCGCCACCGCTTCCAACTCGGCGCGCTGGATTGTTTCTATCGACAAAACTCAAGCACGGACGGTGCTGCTGCGGTGGGTCTCGTCTTCCAAAAGACTCTGTCCTGCCTCCTCTCGTTTGAATCTGCTGCTGTAGCAGCTCAGAGTGCCGCGAAGGATACGCTGTCGCTGTCGCTACCTCTGGTGGGAGCAAACATGATGCACTGGATCATGGACTTTGTCTCGAACTGGGAGTTTTTCTTCCACTGGATCTCCCAGAGCAGTGATGACGATGACGATGACGACACAAGCGACTTTGATGCGAACAACAATCCACGAGGGTCTGGTGCGAAAGCTCTGGACAAAAAGGTGATGTGGCGCTTGCTTTCACGAATCGGGGTTGCCTCTGCGTTGTGCAGCGTGGCGATCGAGCAACTGCTTCGACGAAGCCACGACAGGGTCGAGTCAGGTGAAAGTGACTACAAGGGAGCATCGATGTGGCCGCTGCTGGAAGTCCAGCTGTGCTTGCACCGCCTACTGCGGAAGCTGATGTCAACCTATGGCACCTCAATCGATGTGAAGCAGTCCAAGGATTACCTCGCGGCGTCGTTCTACGGCATCTCGAGCGTCATCGATACACGAAGCGCGCAGATTATTGGAGATATCAGCTGCAGACTGACAGGATTGTCAACCTGTGAGACGGCAGACTCCTCCTCCAGTATCAGAACTGAATCGCCGGGGCGTGACACTGGTGGACTCTCGTTCGACAGTGTGCTGTTCGTGTTGGACAGCTGCTGCAACAACTCTGCTGAAAACGAAAGTCATAATCACGCAAGCAGGGCAGAAGCAGGAGGTGGTGTGCTGAAAGCTATCTTGAGTCTCTACTTCAATGTACGCGACCACGCTTTTCCAAACGCGGATTCATCCGACTCAACTGAGAGTATGTCTGATCCACGATCGGTGTTCACAGTGTACGCGGACTCGCTCGTGCCCAAGTTTCCAAAGTCGCTGCGTCATCTCGTCGCGATGCCGAAAAACGCCAAGCAAGTCATGCTGCTGGACGCGAAAGCTGCTGAAGATATCCTGGTTCGCGTCTTCGCTGCAATTGGTCGCGTGCTGGATCAGATGGTCGATGAATCAGGTGCAGAAGCAACAGATCGTAGAGTTCGCGATTCGGTGGTGATGACGAATGCTGCGATCAAGAGCGAGCGAGGGGGTGAAGGGCTCGTTGCGCTTGCTGCCATTTTTCTTCAAGACCTCAGAGCCCTCATGGCTGTACGTGAACTATCAAAGCTCAAGGTCACAACTGCGCTGCTCGTGAAGCGGCTTTGCGAACTCGGTGCGGAAATAGCTGCTACCAGCACCAGCATCAGCAGTAACAGTAGCTCTGAAGCCTTTGCATCACAGATGCTGCAGCTTTCGTCTGTCAGCTACAGCATCATGTGCGAGCACGTGGTATACCACGCACCACTGCTCCGAGCACTGCTGAGCGTCTGCTTCTCGGTGCATCTCGGGAAAACCGTCGAGTCTATTGTGAACATTGCTGGCAGCATTGAAGGATTTCTCTTGGCCTCAGGCTTTGAAATCGCGTTGTTGCGTACTCTACGGGCGCTCTCCAGACGCAAGCGCAAGGCAGGCAAGCAAAAGGACAGTCTCGCGGTGGCATCATCGCCAGAGCCTTACGCGCGTCAGGAACCCGTGACTCCGAGTAAAAGAAGGCGGCTCCGCCAGACAGCAGCCATTGTTCGCGATTCCGATTTGCACGATATTGGCGAACGAGACGAGTCCGACGAAGAAGAAGAGAGCATTCATCCACAGCCGCATCTGGCATCCAGTGGCGCTCAAAGTGCGGCGATCCTAGCTTTGTTGGCACTATTGGAGTCTGTGCAGTCGACGCTTTTCAAGCAGCTCTCTATTCGAAAAAGCGTAGATCAGCAGACACGAGTTCCGTCTTCTCCTCAATCCACTAGCAGCAGCGATGCCGTGCTGTGCGCTCACATTTACGAGTTCGTTCTGCGCGCTCTGCTCACGACAAAGGACGCATCATGGGTGAACAACGCAAAAGTGCTGTTGAAGTTACTCAGCGTCGTTGAATGGAGCCTCCGCATCGGCAAAGCAAGCTGCTTCTTTGGAGGAAGTGGCTCGAGCGGTAGCACCAAGAAGTCAGTGAGAGTAGGAGAGTACTGTCCGAGCGAATCGTGCATTGACATTCTCGACGGTGCGGTACAGATCAGTCTGCAAGCACGCGTTTGGGTGAATCTGCTCAAGGAGAGCATCAAGGAATCGGCGGTCAAGACGAGGGTGAGTCTTTCTTGCAGTGCGCGTTGCAATGTATACCTCTTTGTCTAAAATTGTCTGACGTGTGCTGCTGATGTGCTGATGGCGGTGAATGCAGGTTTCCGCGACATCTTTGAAAATTGACGTGTTCTTGCTGGACGTGCCGCAGATCGTGCAGTCATTTTCCAGAGAGGTACGCAGTCAGCCATCCTTGCTCTCAGCCCTGTAAATTTTCAGCCTGGTACTAACACTCACACTGCATTCACAACAAGTACAGCTAACAGATCCTCAGCGCGAGCGCATCAGAGCGATGCTGTCGCTGGTCACGAATCAGATGACTCCGATGGCAGGTGGAGCCACGCCAGCCAAGGCGAAGAAGGCAAACACACACATGATCGGCGTGGTGCCGATCGTCAAGAAGCGCAAGAAGCGTCTGCGCAGCAGACACCCGTACATCGACGACTGGCTCCGCGACGAAGACGGCAGCGACGCGTACGCCGACCTCGAAGACTTCATCGAGTAAACAGCACGACAGCAATGTGGAAAGCCCCATGAAAATAAAAGCGCTGTACAGTATCAGGTCGATACCAAGGTATTTGCTTGGCGTATATGTTTCTGTTACATGTGGAAGTTCTGTTTGACGAGCTTTGCCGGCTGAGGCGTTTGCTTGAGCAGGTACTTTGTGTAGTCCTGGTTTGAGAGAGCAATTTGTCAGCCCAGGGTCAATCCAAGATGCGACGACTTACATTCAGAGAAGGACGACTCACCTTTTGCTGCAGTTTGTACTTCGCGGCGAGCGTTGAGTCGACTTGTGTGCTCTGCTCCTTCAGCTCGTGGAACTTGCTGATGAACGGCATGGAAGGCGGCGGCACAGATGGCGCGGTCGCCCCCTCACGCGTGTACGAGGTCACGTAGTACTTTGTCTTTGGCGTGACCACGACAGCAGTGCTATCACCTGTCGAGATAAGTCCTCTTCCGGTGCTACTACTACCATCGCTGCTCGTTTTAGTTGCCATTCTTGGCTTTAGCTTCTCCGCAAGCGTCTGCAAGTGGTAGGCTTGCTGGGAGAGCTCGAAGCTTTCTTTCGCGAGTTGCTGTGCACAAAATGTGTCGAATAAGCTATCAGTGCTGGAGCATTTGGTGGCAGAAACCTCCTCTCCACCATGCTTGTGAACTCACCTGTCTCTTCACATTGTCCGCAGGTAGCTCCTGGAGACGCGACTTTAACAATCAAGAGCACGATGCTGAGCATTTAATTGAACAGCAAGCAGGTGACAGCGAATCCCAGACACAGCGCAACTCGCATACCTGCAGCACTTCGGACTTGTCAAAGCAAACTGCTGCCTTCTGGTTCAGTTCATCTAGAGTCATGATTTCACAGCCTAGACGCCGACTCCCAAAGCACTGGAGAGAGAAAGAGACCCGACACGTTGCAACACGCACACCATGAGGTCAGCACCAAAAACATGTGATTCAATTGCGTCTGTCGCCCATTTCATGCTGATTTTCATACCTGGATTAGATCTGCCCAATTAATATTTGCATCCGATGGGAAGAGTTTCTTCAGGGCCATGCTCAAGTCCGCAGCTATCGAAAGCTGCCTACCGTCACTAAAGAGTGTGTACCCCCGTGAGCTCAAGTACGCGAGCAGCACGCCAACGTCATCTCTCTTGATGCCGCTGAGAAACGAGAAGGTGCCCATTCACATGTTGTCACTGTTAGGCGGGCACTCAATGGCAGTACGCGCAACACACCAAACGCACCTGTTCTTCTTCTCTTCGAGCGCGTGGAAGCGCTTTCTCAGCGCCGCGAGCTCCCATTCGTCAAGATTGTCGACAGTTTCTCCCACTCGCTTGGGCTTGTTACCTGCACTTGAACTACTCGCGAGCAGTGACTTTTGCGTATTGGAGAGCTCCAGCAACTCGCGCTCGACTGCTTCTCGCTTTTTCACCTTATGCTCGCGCTGGATCGCGGTAACTTCCTTGAAGAGCATCTTCACAGTGCCCGACATCTCCTGCGGAGGTGCTCCAGCGATAACTGCGGCTTTCTTCTTCTTGGTGGCGCTGGTGCCGCTGCTACTTTCTGACGACCCATTGCGATCGTGAGTGATGGGACGAAATCTACACGCAAGACCAATCAACGTCAGTGAGAACAAAAGTACCACGTGGAAACGCTATAGAGTTATGACGGCGGCCCCATACTTCTCAGCTTTCGCGCGCTCTTCATCGGTGATGAAGTGGCGATCGAGCACCATAAGCGTCGGGACCGCTTTGATCGCCTGAAGCCGGTAGTTCTCTTCCTCTTGCAGCGGGTTCCCAAACAGATCGAGATCCTCCAAGTGGTGCAGTTTGTTTAGAACAGCGAGCGTCCCGTGGAGGTCCTTGAGCTTGTTGTCGTACAAGCGAAGCTCCTTCAAGAACGTGAAGCATGCGAGTGAGCTCCCTTCTAGTTTGCTGAGCGAACAACCAGAAAGACACCAGTGTGCGAAGAGTGAATTGGAGCTAACAGTGGAGAGATTTGCGATGGAGGACTCACCGGATGCGGTTGTTCTGGGCGTAGAGGTACTTGATCCGAACACATGTGTTGAGTCCGTCGAGGGATTCGATCTACCAAGGGGTAGATAATTAATCGCAAACACAAAAGCAAGTCAGGTACGAGACATCTGCTGTTTGATATGAGTGGGCGAACAAAAACAGGAAAACACTTCTCCTAGCTTACCTCATTTTCGTTGATCCAGAGCACTTCGAGGTTCACAAAGGATTCAAAGTTGGCGATTTTCTGGATCTTGCGCTTCGACAGGTACATCTCGGTGCAGTTCTTCACATACTTGAAGTTCTTGATCGGTAGCTCGGCGTGCGGGTCGGCGAGGCGCATTGCTGTCGTGTCGTACTCCCTCTGGTGTGTATGAGTTTGAGAGCTGACTGCCGAGGAGCCGACTGAATGTGCTTGGATTCTCCTTGGCTTGCTCTCCAGGTTGGACAGCAACCGAGTTCGTCTCGTGCATCAACTTATGATCAGGACTGAACTCTCTCAAGAATAGCATCTGGGACGTTTTTATTTTGAGATAACCCGCCAGCTTTTCTTGGGAGTTCTCTTGAAAGTTCTCGCGTTCCAAGCTCACAAACCAGAGGATCAGTATCACCTTCGTCGCCAGGTGGCTTTTGTGCGAGGAGACGCACAGCACGAGGGTGAGAGATCACACACATCGCGCTACGTTGGGAGAAGAAGCGAGATAAACAAGTGACGATGTACGCTAGCTACAACAAAAACAATGCCAAAGGCACGCTTGTGGGAAACTGGGTCGAAGAAGAGGCGCTGCGCGCAGGCACGGGCTTCTCGCGTCGCAAGGTCCCCGCGCCATACTTCGCATCAGGTGCGCTTTTGATTCTGGTCCATTCTTCAGGCTCGCGAAAATCCGTTGTGCTTATCGCTTTCGATCTTGCTTTTGACTACTGAGCAGACATGAAAAACTCGCGGCGCGAGTTCACCCACGACCGCGTGCTCGTGCACACAAAGCCCTCCGAGAGCAGCAGCTCTGGTCCAGAGACCGCCTTTGAAACCACCAACCAGGCGAGCACCAGGTACGGCAAGTTTGCGGTCAAACTCGAGCCTCCAGGTCCACGATCCTCGCGCCGAGACATGGAACTGCTCGAGCAGGCGAAGCGCATTCACGAGCAGCAAGAGCTCCAACGCCAGCAGGAGGAGCGGAGCCAAATCCCCACGGGAACAGTCACCAAGAGCTCGTACCAGCCGCTCGACCCAGCATTGCTGGCGAATTCATCACGGGTTCCGCGAGGTCGCAATGGAGCTCGCGTCGTGGATCCAGCGATCCAGCACTTGACTAAGCAGCAGGTCGACAGCGTTGACCAGATGAAACTCGAGCTGCTCCAGGGCAACGTGGTGACCCGGTATTCGCACGCGATCGCAACGGGGATCGGTTTGGACTTTGCGATTTCTGCTTCGGACTCAGCGAACCCGTTCGGGCGGTCGAGCACGTTCACCAACGAGATCACGGACCCGAGCAAGCGCCACGGCGAGGCGACCGAGCCAGGGAGCGTGCTCGACGAGCGCGTCGGCACGAATCTGCACCAGCGCTCAGCGCTCAAGCGGCTCGTCGCGGGGTTCCAGCAGGACCCCGTGGGCGCCAAGCAGCTGAGCGAGAAGCTGACGAGTCGGAGCCAGGGCGGAGGGGATTTTATCCAGATCAGCGAGTTTCGAGCCGTGTTTGCGGAGTTTGGTGGTGGAAATGGAAGCAGCTCAAGCTCAAACTCAAGTCGAATGGCGATGAACCTCAGCGACCGTGACGTGATCCACATCTTCATGCACTTTGACGTCCAGAGTATCGGCGCGATCCACCTGCCGCAGTTTCTCGACTTTTGCTGCAGCGGAGGGCAGCAGTATCCATCTTCATTGTCCTCTGTATCCACATGAGACTCTCAAACAATGCCACCAGCTTCTGCTGCGACCAATACATATCAACGGATTTGCCACTACCTGTTTGTAAACTATTTGCGCTTGGGAACGCGACCCAAGCAACCAACCAATAGATGAGGTGGGTTCTATTTGATTGATGGACCAAGAGCATCCCAGAACAGATGAAGAAGAAGAAAACATGAGATTGATGAGAAGTGACCATCAACGCTCTCGCTCACACTCTCACTAGCCATGTCGCTTTTCACTTGGCGTCGACCTGCTACTCGGAGCAGACGAACAAGAGATTTTAAACAACGCTACCAACATCAAACTTTGTCTCGTCCTCACGTGGTGGTATAATGCCAGTGACGTAGAAACGCAGCTGTCGATCCACTCCCATGTTCCGCTTCAGTTTCGCGAGTCAACTTAAGTCAGCATACCAACAAATGCTACACGAAGGGAAGGAGTGGAGACAGTCAATCATGTTCTTTATACGACCAGCTGGTTCCGACGACCTTTTTTACGAGCAGCTCGTTTGGTCGCTTGTTGGCTGGCTGGCGCGCTGTTGCTGT
>JALBYZ010001076.1:0-10758 GCA_038050575.1 Globisporangium mamillatum | reverse complement strand
CATAGTCGTAACGTTGAGGATCGAAAGAAACGCCTGTGTTGCTTTTGCCGTGTGGATACTGGCACCGTCTTGCTGGAAAATTGGGTCTCTGAGTCCATGGTCGTTTTGAAGTTCTTGCAAAACCGGACAGAGATAATCGGACAGCGTTTGCGTGTACTTGACGGCCGTTTGCTTGCCTTCGAGAAAAGCAATCTTGGTTTTGCCGTTCAGGCACACACCAGCCCACACCATCACCGACCCACCGCCCACCACGCGCTTGGAGTACGTCTCAGAGTCCATCCGGATGTCATGCCAGTAATACTGGCAGCCATCCAGGGCGTCCAGGTTGAGTTTCTTCTCATCGGTAAACAGCACCCGCTCCCAGAACCCCGCTTTGTTTAAATGTCTCTTCGCGAACGCCATGCGCCTGGTCTTGTGGTGCTTCTTGAGGTGTGGAGTTGGTTTTCGCTTGATGTACGGTGCGAACTTGGACGCGCGCAGCGTACGAAGAACGATCGTTCGCTTCACAACGTGATCGAGGGCCGCCGCAATGTTTCTCGACGACATTTGCTTGACACAGGCGAGCCGAAAGATGCGGCGGACGGTACGCTTCTTCAAAAGTGTGCGCCTGCCGACCTTCTTGGTGCGTTTGGGCCCGTCTTTTTTGCTGAGAAGGGTGCGCGCGGCCTTTTCGCTCCGTCCCACGCTTGCGGCGATCTTCTTGTTGCTCTTGCCTTCGCCGTGAAGCGCGAGAATGAAACCAATCTCCCTATCGGTCAGCAGCTTGCCTCGCGGCATTGTTTTATTGCGCGTTGGGTTCTCGAATGATGCGAGAATGCACAAAGTGAGCGGGCTACGCAATGCGCCAATTATTTTCAAAATAGACCAGCAGTTTTTTTAAATTACAAATTTTCCACGGTGCGTCTATAGTTTTGGGTCAATCCAACCCCACGATTTTGTGGTTTCTTAGTATTTGATGATATTTGACAAGCCAAACGTCGCTTCTTCTAATTTAATCCGCCTGCCCCAATGTCATTTTCGGAAAGTCTTCGAAGAAGTGAAAACTAAAAAGTTGTGACTGCGTCTATAGTTTTGGGTCGCACTGTAGTAGTTGGTGATGAGCATTTGTCACCTTCAAGGATCTTGACAACACGCGACCATCACTCTATATCCAACTCCTCGAGCACCCATCACTCATGCTTATCAAGCTAAGTTGTTGTTTACTGGACAATACTAAAATAGAAGGCGAACCAACACAAAAAGTATCTGAGCCACTTCCCGCATCAACACGCATTTGTGCAACTTCACGCAGGAGATAAAGTTGCATTTAACCTTCTACAGATAGTCTGTGGATGGACCAGTGTTGAGACTGGTTGAATCTAGTTATAGGTAGCACTAGGATCGCGCGTCAAGCGCGAAAAGTCCCCAGATCCGAGGGTATGCCTTGCATACCATGATGCAAGGCGGTGACGGTGCCAGGATCATTTGATCTTTGACCAACCATTGTTGAATCCTCTCTACCAAGTGGGTCGGTCTATGTTCTCGATGAATTGGCCAAAAAGAAAAGTGACGTTACAACATCGCCGTCTGATATCCATCCCCCAGCGATATGTGAGCTCCCCTTGTCTAAGGATTTCCTTGGAAACCATCCTACGAAATCTAAACAGAGTACTCGATAGTAGAGCGGAAATGTTCCAGCGCTCTAAAGTGTGTAGCACAGTAGTTGTTCGTACGCTCGTATCCTGGCTTGGATCAGTAACGCTTGAGCCACCGCTTGCCGTGTTCACTGCTTCGCCCCACCACTTGTAGCCGACGCGCTTGAAGTGAAGCATCGACCGCGCCACCTCGATCACAGTCCAGCTCATACGCTCAGCCAGACCATTTTGCTGAGGACTGTATGGCGTGGAGAGCTGATGCATTATCCCACTCGGTGCGCAGATGCCATCGAATCCCTTGTTGACAAACTCACCGCCGTTATCTGTCCGCACCTTCATGATGCGATGGCCGAACTGGTTCTCGACGAGGCTCTTGAACTCGTTGAACTTGGACGTGACCTCACTTTTCTTTTTTAAGAAGAAGCTAGTGATGTACCTCGAGTAGTCGTCGACGAAGAGCAGGACATATTGAACATCAGCGTTGCTTAGTGTCCTCATCGTCCCCATTACGTCCGCGTGCACGAGCTTAAGTACCCACGATGTCTTCACATGGCTCAGTTGAGCCGGGAAGGACGACACCGCGAGCTTCCCCTAGGCACAGCCTTTACACACACGCCATCTTCCACATTGAATGGCGGTATTCCAGAGGTCACTGCCAGCGACTGACGCACGCGGTTTTGACTTGGGTGCCCGAGTCGAGCGTGCCAAAGCTCCCCACTGGCTCTGGTCCTCATGGTGCTCGACAACTACCGCTGCTTGAGGCTCGCAGCTCAACTTGTACATGTTTCCGACCTTCAGAACCGTGGTCACCACACTTGTATTCTTCCAGATTGTGCACGCGGCCAAGCCGAACCTGATGGTCAATCCGATGTTGACGACCTTGGCAATCGACAGCAAACGTCGATCAAGGACCAGGATCAACAGCACATCTTTAACGGTGACGCTTCTCCTGTCGTCAAGCGTGATCATGACATCGCCGACACCAACTGCGCGCAGCGCTTCTACACCAACGATCGTGATCTTGATCTCGTTGTCGAGCTGACGAAACACGTAGAAGTCCGTCTTGAACGGTGTCATGTGAGAGGATGCGCCGCTGTTCGAGAGCCACCCGCTACACTCGATCTCGCTCATCATAAACGTGAACTCTTCACTGCTGTTCGTTTACTTCTGAGGACAATCGATTGCCTTGTACCCCCGCTTGTTACACTCGAAACACTTGCCCGCGAAATCTGCTGGTCGCGGTTTTTGCTTGCCCTAACCTCATTTCTGGCTACCACGCGCCTTGGGGACATTCGCTCACGCCTTAAACGCTGTCTCCATTGCTTCCTTCATTCGCTCGTACTCCTTTAGTAGCTTCTCCTAGACGTCGAGGAGAGTCACGCTGTGCGCATTCTCTACGATCGAGACGAGTACCTCGTATTCGCTTGGAAGGCTGCCCAGCAAGATCACGAGCTGGTGAGTCCCGTTCATCTGCTCGCTGACGGCCTTCATTGTGGCGACGAGCTCATTGAACCGATCGAAATGAGCTACCATCAAACAGCTCAACTCCAACGCGAGCTCGTGAAGACGTCGGGCGAGCGCCACGCGGTTCTGCAGCTTCGCGTAATAGTAAAACTCGACCAGCGTATTCCACGCTTGCTTGGTAGTGGTGGTTCGGCGAATCTTCGTCTAGTGCTGCAGCTCGATACCTTGCGCGATGATGGCAAACGCCTTCAAGTCCTTAGCCTCCAATCGTCGTCGGTGTCGCCCTTGTTCACGACAATGTGTTCGAGGGGACCCTTCTTCGCCGGGGTCATCCTCATGTTGAATTCTCAATGGAACCAATTGTCGGAGCGGAACAAGTTGGGCAGAGCGTTCATCGTGGAGCCCAGAGCCTTTGGGCTCATAACCTGTTTCCTTTGGATCGGATTGAAAAGTGAGTTGATTGATGTTATGCAAAGCCAATCGTGCTGCCGCTCTCATGCCATGTGTACTCTCTCCCTGTGCGCTGCTCTTGCAAGTCCTAATTCGTCGCTACGACTAATCCATCACTACGAAGAGTACTCAGGGTGCAACACCTGACTTGCTCTTGAGATGCAAATGTGCAACTTACCCAAACACTTGCAGAGAGTATGCTGAACTGCAAACTCGTTCTGCACTCGACGATGAGAGCAAGAAGAAGAGCAATTTGCTTCAAATTGTGAAGAAAGTGAAGCCAATGAATGGATAATTAAACAGTGTCCACGATGTGACATCTGATATGACTAGTGAATCCGAAAATGCTTACGATGCGACCACTGAGACCTTGCGTCACGATGTGCAATTATCCGCAATGAACTTGTTTCGTGATCCGGATGCGAGGTTGACACTGACCCTAAGGTATAATCAAGCAGATCCACGAGTTGTCTAGAGCTCCTTTCGTGTAGTGAATTCGATAAAACTCCATCGAAAAGATCTCTGCGCGTTGGAGATCAGCGACGAAATTGGTGTCCGCATGAGACTAATCAGTTAGTTATTACTACCTCGAGCCCCACGAGACTATGTCCGCAGGAGGCTGCTGTACAAGACAGACTACCCGATGGAAGACGTATTCGTTTTATATTCGTCGGCATTGGCGGGGCACGTGGTTGAGACGGATAGTCTAGTCGTCATGCACCTCATTCAGAGCATTCGGGACAGCTTTCAGAATTGTTGGTATTGCAAAACACATTTTGGGGTAAAACATTCTCATACAGAGGAATGGGCTGGCTGTCTGTGACTCAGAAACGTTTTCATGGGCACCAGAATATTGTTAGAGCTGCGTGACTGTGACGTTTGCTCAAAAGGTCGAGGCTCACTCCAAGCTACGTGCCCTGTGCTGACTGATCTACGATCTGCTTGATCGTTATCCTTGCTATACATTATCGCTTTGTTAGAAGTGAATAAACGTGGAGTTGTGGCTCGAGTCCCACTCGTCTCTACAGTTAATTCGTCAGTGCGTTTGATAAACAATAATAGTATCTCGAAGATGTTCTGATTCATAGCTGGGTCGATACACAAAATATAGTTCGCAGCGTACTAAATACCAATGAGTGACCGAGAAAAAACTAGGACATGCTACACACGCTGTAACACTTGAAATCACAGTAGCCTCGCCTGGCTACGTGGCTTCAAGTGCGTCAGGATGTCGTTGCCCAACGTCGGCAATCCGTTGGGTAATCCGTTTGCCTATACAGTAAGGTGCACAGCGTTTTAAGTCAAGTGCGAATCATCAGATCATCCATTGGCGATATGGCGCATAGCGATGGGCCATCACTATGCATGGTCTCAAAGAGACGATCGTAGCGAGCTGTATTTCTTTTCACTAGTATGCACGACACGTTAGCGTGATTGCCACCTCGCATGGATATATATCGTCACTTTGAACTACATACTGTCTCATGAATATTTAACCACTCAAGCCAAGTGCTTCCACAAATCTATTCTGCATTTATACACTCGCTATTTGTAGGAAACCATGCGCATTCGCTCTATTTTGTGCATGTGTTCATCTGAGCTTCGATTAATCTCAGATACTTAACATACTGTCATCCTGGTTAGCGGTCATCTCTTTGAAGTGTCCTGTGCAGTAGTTCTGCGTTCGTTCGCATGCAGGCTTGGAACAATTGTCTACCAAACAGCGTTTACCGCCACCATGAGCCCAGCAGCACCCGTTCGATACCGAAATCGTGTCGCAGTTCTCGAAAGAGCAGATTGAGCCCCCGCCATGCGACCAGCAGACGCCTCTCGACTTAGCGCGGTTGGTACAGTGCGTGACCTTGCACTTGATCGAGCCGCCATGACGCCAGCAGAGCTTATTGAGCTTCGAGCGGCTCATGCAGCCGTCAACGATACAGAACTTGCTGCCTTTGTTGAGCACTCGGAAGATCGGGTCACTTGAGCTCGGGTTTCCCAGGGCAGCGGCTGGCGGCGGACGAGCGACTTTACGCGTCACGGGTCTTTTAATGAACTTCGACTGGACACCGTTGCGGCTGAGAAATGACCTTGATGATATCTGCGACTCGTAGCTAGATGAGGGAGCGGAACCAAGAATGAACGAGAGCGCGCATTTGTTGGTCGTCGGCACGGTGCGGGGCATCTCAGCAGAGTACTGATTGCTGAGGCTTGGTTGATGCATTTGTTGGTCCTTCATAATGCAAGAAGCGATGATGTAAAGTTGGCGTTGAATTGGTGAAGACGTTGGATGGGGTGCTGGTGCTAGCTGGTAAAGTTCTAAAGTGATATGGAGTGAGACCTCAGAGTATTGTACCTCTTGGTTTGCTCGATTGCCTTGCCTTTGGTCGTTGTCGTCCACTAAGAATGGCTGCACCAAGTGAGTAGCTCCGCTTGCAGTCACCCCACCCACACACTCGAATCTGGCTCTGGAGGTCGCTCTAAGTCTGACTGGACTGTTCGTAGGTCTACTCTTGAACGGACACAGAGCTGCCATTACACACACGTTACGTACGGTCTCGCTGCGAGTGTATTCAAAACGCTGCGATCGAGAATGTAGAAAGGGCTGGCGAATTGCAACATTGCGTTTTTGTCAACACCTTCTAACCGCATAGTTTCGACTATCATTTCCGCAGTACTGTATTTGTGTATACCATACAACCAGAATCCATGATTCCAGGTGCGCAGTATACCTATTCAAAGTGTGTACATACCTCTCAAAGTGAATACTGCTTAACAGCAGCAGCAGCATCATGGACTAATCATTGAGTTTTAGGAGATCCTATACATCGGATTCAAGAACTTGGCAACAGAGCTGACCTGTAAATATGCCAAAATACGTGGCCTCAGATGCAGCTTCCGTTGAGCTGAGAAGATAACAACATGAGTTGAGAGATTTCGGAGCCCAGTCTGTTCCCGTAGGTAAACAGCACATGACGAACTTCGAGTGTTCCTTTCTTCGTCAAGAGACCTGGACTATGAATTTTATCTTTTGAAACTAAAGCAAAGGGGATATACGACTGTATACCAACTTGAAAAGTTGAAGCTTCTCTCTGAGCCCTACGTTTGGTTTGCTGTCTGAAATCGATTCACCGTCTATTCTGATGGCTCTTCAGTGGTTATCGTGTGGTTGAACAACTGTATAGTCCAGCTCCACAAGTGCCCATTCTAGCGTGCGTGAACACATAAAGCGTACATGGGATTGCTGTGAAGTTGCAGCACTTTGACAAAGATGGTACTCTGCGATGTTTGACTGCTTCGGGTCGCACTTGACTTTGCAATCCACAAAATCGTCAATCGCGTCTAAGCGACGCTCGGGAAATTCTAGATCTATCAATTCATTGAAGTTATCGTTCATCGAAAGTCAGGAGATCCTCTCTCAAAGCAATGGAACGACAACCTCGATCTCTCTGCTACTTTCACGCGATACGTTGAAGCACGACGTGACCGCTCTCGAGGAGTCTGATAAGTCAGGACCAAAAATGCTTATAAACAGAAAACACAATCATGACAGACGATAGTATTGAAGTTGTTGGCGTGGAATAAAGTCGTGGAGATGAAGGAAGCAGTCGGAGGAAGCTTTTAAGTTGATAGTATAAGGTACAGCTAAAAAGATCGGTGTCAAGAAGACGTAGATGACGTGCTCCTCTGGATGAAGAGTGCAGAAATACTCGATCTCTGGTAAAAATTAGAAGCTAGGTTACAGATTCGATCCACAATTCAGCTGGAACACCGTCACCAGACGTCGCCACGGTATATCAAATCGTGAGCTTTCGAGTGTTCCTTCGAACAGTACACTATATGCCGGCGTAGTACCAGTGTGTGGAAGCGACTCGATATTTACCCCGATGCCACAGAACGATTTGGGAATTCATATTGCACAAATCCATATTCCCCAAGGACATAACAAGAATGTAGAAGCGCTGCGAATCAGACTAATTGCAACTTCAAATCCATAATATCATTGTCGTCTTGCGCCGAGTAGCCTTAAGAATACTTGACGGTACGCACTTCACTGTAGGTCTCCTGGTGTGACTTCATGCGTACGGAGGATTGGATTGTGTATCATGACGTCAGCTCTCAACGAGTCGATATAGTAGCAAAAAGTGGATTTTGTCGTTGGATAACCCAGCATTGTTGTGACGTTGTGTACAGTGTACCTGCACTTCCTGTCACATGACGTGGAGAAATAATAACGCGTTTATACTACAAATCTCATGCACTCAGTCTGTGTAATAAGAAACGTATGATAATAACATAAACACGTAGTACTTTTCAGAGTATGATGCATCGTTTCTCGCTGTGTTGTCACGCCGTCTAGGATTCCATTTGTCTTTTAAGCCAGAAGTACTTTAATCATCTCGAGCCAGCAAGCGCCAATAGAGTTCCGCACACTTTGGGTTGACGGTTCGAGTGGCCGTCGTTCTCGAAGGATGTTTACTCCCCGCCAAGATGTTCCTGGAGTGCTAGAGGTGCTCGAGTTCCGCAATGCGAGAGAGTTACTGTGGAGTTGGCATGGGATACTAGAAAGTGAAAGGATCTTAGGACACATGCGGTGACCGTCCATACGAAGCACAAACGAGCAATCAAAGAGATTCGCCGATGGCACGGTATGAATATTGTACTGATAATACATATAAAACCTAAAAATCATGCGTTTGTCATTCTAACACAACGATGTTGGTGAAATTGTCGTAGCCGCTCGTAACCGCTCGTAGACACTATCCAATATCTTAAAGTAGTAAGGCAGTATTTGGATTCGCGTGCTTAAATACAACGAGCAAAGAAACGTGAAGTACATGCTAGACAACGTATTGGAGAGCAATCCGAACGACTCCGAGCGGGAAAGAGCTGGAGCTCACTAGCCTGGTGGGCAATCGTATGAGCGTATTTTTTCAGTTTGTCGCACAAAGTGCGGCACACCGCTAATATGACAGCATTCAGAGCTGCAACCACCAAGTAACTCGATGAGTACCGTATTTGTGAAGAGCCGTCGAGACGCATGCACGAATTGAAGAGGAAGGAATGGTCGTCCGCCAGCCCCAGCACAAATATATGTGGCTCGTAGATGACCTTGAAGTTTTCGAGTCAACAATATTCCTCTGTATGTAGTAAGTAAACCAACGACGCGACGATGAGATTTCATTGCTATTGTGCGAGGTACAGATGAAGTATCCTATTCTGTCACCATGAAGAAGATTGCTTGGATATGATGGAAACCTTGTGTCATATCATTACCGTGCGGTTTGCAGTTGATGCTAAACCTTGAAGATTGTCTAAAAGCCACACATACTGGAGTTGACTGCCGACCGAGCTCTTCCTTCCTCCTGGGATCTTTATATCCCGACAGCTCTTTGTCCAGTATTCATTGTGCATTCAGTGGTTGCAACTCCAAAACCTGTTGCAATCACATTCCCTATTGCGAGTCCGTGCGGTATATCATGCGACACAATAAGCGACTCGCGTGGTACCAAGTAGATCTCGGCTGGAGCATATCCAATAAGGCCTCGACTGATATAATAGCACGCTAGTTGCCACACTGACAACCGTCCAAGAAAAACGATTGGGAGAGTATACATGTCCGCTTCATTTCACCCAAAATATACATATCTGATGAAATGCGCCGACATAATATTCGTTTTATCGAATCGTTCAAGTTTGCAAAGGGAGACAACCATGACCTTCACCATACATTTTGTATTTGGTCGCAAGTTTGTTCTCCCTCTCATGCATTTGGTAGGTATTCGTTAGTAGATCGCAATGATTCAAGATATGTGATAAGCGCCTGCAAGCATTTTCCACTCCACATAGTATGTGATTGTACTAGTAATTCCTGTACCTGAGCCACATTGATCCCTACTCTAACGGACCAAGGAGCAGTTCTGCATTTGAGCTCAGCTCCTAAATGTTTGCTTTGGGATTCCCGTCGTGACGTAAGTTTTCAACTGTTCGACCGCAAATATTTCGAATCATAATGATTGTCAGCAATTTCGTCGCTTTGCGTACTTCCTGTCAAATGGTGATCTGAAAAAAATACATTTATAGCAACGGCCCATAAACTATATGTGTGCGTCCGAGAAACAACAGGAGATATCAGAGGCAAAATGACACGAGGCTGGGTACCAACATATTGTGAACAATACCCATTTGGTTTCAAGAAACGTCGTAAGGCAGCCGGTGGATACACTGCTTCGTACTCAGCAGCGCCAAGTCTGAGACCGATGCACTGTAACGTACTGGACTGTCATTACAGTTTTAGGGAGTGCGAGAGCGAGCGAGCGCATCGTGCGGCTCGATCGGTATCCGTGACCCCTCGATCGACTCAAGGGATAAACGTCTGAAGTCCTGGGCGTGGGGTTGATTGTCTTGTTCTACACCGATTGTTTAATCGCATTACAATATTTGCTTCCGTTTGGATGTGCTACTGCACACGCAAATGCAGATTGCATAATATATCCTCAGCCCCGTAGCGGATCGGAAATGTCAGGATCGATTGCTGGTTTCAAGAATAGAAGCCTGTGAGTGTGTGTGTATGTTGGGGGGGGGGAGGGACTACTTGGTTTACTTCAGCAGAGCTAATCACAATTGTAAGCGTGCGACTCTGTTGTGAAGGTTTAGACATTTTAAAAAGTCACCTAATCGCAGATGTTTCCAAGCAGATAAGTTCTTGAGAGCACATCAAGAAGATAAATGGTGCTTCAGTCCTCAAAAAACCACTAAGCGTATGCGCGTTTTCTGTCGCTCAATCCTAGCACTCTGACTCAAAGGAGATCAAGGACCAACGAGCGGTTTGACAATACTGGACGTAGCGCAATGAAGACAAAGAGCCGTGGGGAAGTAGTGAATAATGGTGAAGAGTGCAAATCACTCAGCAAATCACTCAGCAAATCAGCCAGCAAACCAATGTGTGGCTCGAGAGATAAAAAAAACAAAGCTAGACGGGGTGAACGGTTTTTCAAGAGGAATACGGATTCAGGCTATTTAGGCTTTGGATGCCAGAATATATTCCGATTATAACCTCTGCATGAAGCGCACTAAAATACATATAGAACTAAACTGGACCACACATCATTTTTAGTTATTTACAGAGGGAGCTTGATGAATACATCGTATAGCGGACAACCGCCAACATCTGGACGACAGAGACATAAACGCAGAGCTGCGTTTGTCGGCG
>JALBYZ010001075.1:0-10766 GCA_038050575.1 Globisporangium mamillatum | reverse complement strand
CCCCCCCGCCCCCCCCGCCCCCCCCGCCCCCCCCCCGCCCCCCCCCGCCCCCCCCCGCCCCCCCCCCCCCCCCCCCCCCCCATACGTGTCCAGCGCGAACCACTCTGTAAACTGCGGGTGTTCGTACCGAGATGTATGAGCATGGACTGGAGCATGAGCACGAACGCCAGCTGGAAGATGTCTGAGACGTGCAACTTGCGCTTCAGCAGCGCGTTAAGCGCCAGAAACGACAGGAACTCGAGTGTGGCGTAGAGAAACATGTTCTCGATGGTTTCGCACAGGTCGCTGTCGTTCATGCCAGTGAGTTGCGGGTAGTAGGCGCGGTTCAAGAGGTGGAAGTGGACAAGCAGGTAGATACCTATGAGGACAACACAACAGCAATAGCTAGAGGGAGAGAGAGTTGGCGCACGGAGTGTGAGTCTAGAGGTTTGGTGCTGAGAGGGTCGACTTACAGTACACAACTGGGATCATCACCTCCGTGAACTCGACAAGCAGCAGGAATTCGGTGAAGTAGAGCACCTGGAGTGCTCGCTGGACAAGCATGAGGCACTCGGGAGGCATTAGGATGTGCGCGATCGGCTTGACGTGTGCGAGTCTTTGTTTCGGTGGATTAACCAGCGGGCGAACGGGCGAAGGAGCTGTTGACACAGTCGGTCTTGTCGGTAGTGGCGATGGTACCTGTATTCGAGGAGGCTCTCCTTGGACTAGTGGTGGTGTGTCTCGTCGAGGAGATGTTGAAGTCGGTCTATCTTGGTCCAATTCGTTGTCAGTATTTGCCTGTGGCGCTCCTTCAGTGGTATTATCTTCACTATCGGCTGTAGCAGGTTCATCCGAGGCGATAGCCACCGCTCGCGCCGGGTTCTGGAAACTCGATGTTGCGCTGCTTGTGAGTGTGTACTCCCTGTGCGTCGTAATAGCGCGAGTGCGAATGGCGAGCTGGCTGCGTTGGTGGCTTTGCACTGTACCTGAGTGGATCCAAGTCACTGCTCCCCACCAACTCAAGTGTCAGACGGTGAATGCTCTCGTGCTTTGCCACGGCAGGGTAGAAGCTCAGGATGTCCATGGTCGCGGCGACTAGCTGCCCTTTTTTCATCTCCATTTTGTCCAAGAGGCGGTTGAAATCTGCGAGCATGTCGTTCAGGTCTTGCACCGCGATGAACGCCTGGATGACGTTCACGACCATGATTGTGATGTTGGTGCTGGCTGAATTGGGCGCCTGCATGCAGCAGGCGACAAAGAGCGCGTTGTAGATCTCGACGTTGAAGATCACGAGCTCGGGCTTCACGTCGTTTTGGTCCGTGAACACGTGGTGCAGCAGGTTCTTCTCCACGAGTTTGATCACCGGTAGCAGCAGCACGAACTTGGTCTGCGCCGACGACGAGAGGCTCGCGAACGTCGAGTAGAAGAGCGGGTAGAGCAGGATCATGAACATCTGGCAGACCATCACAAGCGCATACTTGAGTAACTTCTCCAGTACGTCTCGGTTTTCTCGCAGGAACCTACCACGCACGACCCAAAGGAACAGTACCATCAGAAACGACCACGGCGCGGCGAACATCAGGGTCATGAACGGCAGCGGGAACCCGATCGCAAACACCATTGCGAAGGTGGCCGCTATTGTAAAGATCGACACTAGCACCGAGATGGCGAGGCGGTCAAGTGCCGTCGACAGACCCAATCTGGGCACATAGTACCGGATCTGCTCGATCGTAGCGTGTGAGTAGACGAACGTCGCGAACGTGGCGCGCACCCAAAACGCGTGGTTGTGCGCGAGCCCCTATTCCGGCGGGGCAAGCGTCACCGCGTCCGCGAGAGCGACCACGAGTAGACACGACAGCGACGTGAGTAGCATGACCAACAGCGCGCGGGAGAGACTCGCCGAGTGCGAGTATGCGTGGAACGCCTTCATGCACGGCATGGAGTCCTGGCTGTGGAGTTCGACCTGCAGCGCGTCCCAGGCTTCCTACAGCATCTGCCAGTACACGAGCCGCCTCGTGGCCGTCGTCTTTTCGAGTTTACTTAGGTGTATTCCAGCGATAGAGACGAGGTACTCAACTGTTTGCGTGTCTTCCTCCATCTTTATTGATATTTCCTAACGACGACTACCTTATAATTAAGTAAGCCGGCAACAATGCCGAGTCGTTGTTTACTGTTAGGAAGAACAGCTTCCTATTCTGGTCACGGTGTCTTGTGCAGCCACGCGAACTTGAAGGTGTAGTCAGCACCTGGATGGTCACAGATAGTAAACAGGAATCATTCGACTGATTTCACCCACGCACTGTTTGACAAGCCGACATCACACACGATCGTACCGAGGTGAGCCAGCGTGGACTGCAGCATGAAGACAACCCAGAGGATGAGCTTGGACTGCACCATATGCGCGTGTTTCTCAAGCACGAACGCCAGCTGGTGGATCGCCGAGATGCGAACTGCGCGCTTCAGTACCAGGTTGAGCACGAGGAAAGAGAAGAGCTCCATCGCCGCGTAGATGGCCACGTTCACGACGGTCACACGCAGCTCCTCGCTGTCGATATCACAAAGCTGAGGGTAGTAGACGCGGTTGGGCATGTTGAAGAGCGCGACCAAGTACACCGCTAGTAATGTCGATACCAACAACAAAGTGAAACAGATGTTGAGAGGGTTGAGTTCAGATGAACGTACCGTAGACGACAGGGATGATCACCTCTGTGAACTCAATCAGCAGCATAAACTCAGTCAAGTAGAGCACCTGGAGAGTTTTCTGGACAAAGAGCAGTCGCTCTTTCGAAGTCAGCACGCCAGCGATGGATTTCGAGCGACTGTTGTTGTCGTCATTATCCAGTGGGTCTTGAAGTGGGGGTGTCGCTTCGCTGCAGGCGTCCTGTGTATTCGGATCCTGGCTCGAGTCTCGAGTTTCTCGCTGCAAAGGTAGCATTGTGGTACACACCGCGTTTGGCTGCACGACGCTGCCGGTCCTTGACCCTGGCGCGACATCTTCCATTTCTGTTGCGTCAGCTTGTTGCTGTTGGTGGTGCGACTTACGTTGGCTGCCCACCCATTTAGTGAATGTCAGCGGAGCAATCTGGTTTGGCGCCACACCAGCCTTGTCACGGAGTCGGAGTAAGTTGTGAAAACTCGGGTGCTGAGCGATGGCCGGAAAGTCTCTCAGAATGAGCATCGTCATCTCAACCAGCTCGCTTTTATTCATCTGCATCTTCTCACCGAGCTCGTTGGCTTCCGCAAGCCGGATGTTGAGATCGCGAAGACTCACGCAAGCCTGTAGAAAATCGACGCCCATGACCATGAGGTTCGTGTTGAACGAGCTCGAGCTTTGCATGCAACAGGACACGAAGAGTGCGTTGAAGATCTCGACGTTGAAGATCACGACCTCCGGCTTGACGTCCTCGCGGTCGCGCAGGAACCTGCCGATCAGGTTCTTCTCGAAGAGCTTCATCACTGGTAGCAGCAGCACGAACTTGGTTTGTCCCGAGGGCGATAGCCTTGAAAACGCCGAGTAAAAGAGTGGGTAGAGCACCACCATCGAGAGCTGGCACACGCACACGAGTAGGTACCCGAGAAAGTCGCGGAGTATGTCGGGGTTCTGGCGCAAGAACTGCCCGCGAAGTATCCACACGGACGAGAAGAACGCGAACGACCAGGGGACCGACGAGAGCGTCAGCGCAAACGGTAGCGGGAAGCCGATCGTACGGCTGAGAAGGTACGCCACCCCATTGCTGAAGAGTGCACCAGGGAGAGACACGGCGACCCGCTCTCTCAGGGATACCTGGAGCTGCGGCACGTAGTACTGGATCTGGTCGATCGCTGCGTACGAGTAGATGAACGCCGTGAACATCCCACGGACCCAGTACCCTTGGCTGTGACCAATGCCGAGCTCTGGTGGCTGCAGTGGGATCGAGTCCGAGATGCCCACCGCTATTAGACACGGGATTGGAGTCAGCAACAGGACGATGAAGACGCGAACGAGGCTGGAACTCTGCGAGTACTCCCGGAAAGCCTTGAGTCGCTGGAGCGAGTACTGGCCGTGTAGTTCGACCTGAACTGCGTCCCAGGCGTTCGCCAGCTTGTGCCACGCTCGCTCCCAGTGCATTCTGTGGATGCTGTACAGCTCCAATGTGGTACTTGATCGTCAATCAAGTCTGTTCGCTGTGTCTGTTCGCTATGTGTGTGTGCGCGCGCTGTCGTGATGGTTGTTGATGTACGTACGTACACAGCGAGCGCATTGTGTCCCAAACAGACCCAAAATACTTCTTCGGAGGAAGCGCTCAGAATAGGGTTGGTGGGCGAGCCACTGGAGAGAGAAAGTGAACGGAAATAATGAAACCAGACTTCACTTCTGGTCAATAGCAAGGACAGCACAGCTCATGTGTAAAATATGGTGGAGTGCTGATTGTTTTCTATGGATCACTGACCATTTTTGCGAAATGTGTTCTTTGTACGAGCCCTTGGATTTGAAGGGCTTGTAGAGGCTTCGAGGTCCATTCCAGTGTGGCTGAGGAGGATCGGATACTATTGGACAATGAGTGATAGTGGAACCTATCATGAACCAAGCACAGCATGTGAGTCAGGTTATCGAACAGGCTCAGAAAATACCTGATACGTGCTATTTCCATAGTTTCCAAAAACCACACCACCTAAATAACGTGATGGCACATCACATCGTCTGTGAAAAGAAGAATAACCACTGACCGGTTGGTGCAAGCAGAGCCAGCATCCAAATACAGTGTGAGTGTGAGTGTGAGGAATGCAATCGCAATCGTAATCGCGCAACGCCGCTCCCGTCCGAGCATTTGTCACCTTGACTCTTTGTGTGTGCGTGGTGTTGGTGGCGCTCACTAAAGTGAGAACTACACGGTCCCCAGCATCATGACATTATCTCGCAGATCGATATTCACAATGGATGTGCGGGTCTCGAGCACTTGCGCCAGAGTCATCGGTCCAGCTTTTCACGGCTCTCTCTCTCTCTCTGTGAGCTCAAGGGCCGAAGGCTCGGTCGCAAAACCCAAGCTGTTGGGAGCATTCATTTTCTTTCCTCTGAGTTGCATCTGATACCAGTGCGATATATCGGAATCCATTGGAGAGAAAAAACACTTCAATCTGATTCTATGATATCCTCGAAGAGCTGAACAGTCGGTCTCTGTCTGTCTGTATATACTTTCCAGAGTAGCCACTGGCTGACAGTCTGACTGACCGGAGAATGCTCGTAGACGCAGCAACCGAGAGCAGTGGCGACGCGCGGGCGATTCCCACAGCGTCAAAGGCAGGCAAGAGCCATCATGTGATCAGCACCGTCATACAAGCTCAAGGGGCCGTAAATGCCCACCGAAGCCAGGCTCTAGACTCCCACCACGTCACACACATCCTGCTCTCCGAAGCGCTGCTCCTTCAGCCACAACAGCTAGAAAGGTTTTCCCCAGCGACGCTCTTCCAGATTATCGGCGCTCCTTCTGTGATGGACTCGCTGCAGGAACTCGATCTCTCGTACAACAACCTGGACGACACGTTCTGGAGCAGCAACGAGTGTCAACTACCTCCGACAGGCCAATGGAGAGCGCTCAGCTTCGTCAATTTCACAAACAACATGTACAATATCCACGTGCAACAGCCATCAGGATGACCCGGCGGTATACTCGGATACTAAAAGTGTGAGAGTTTGTGTTTGGCATTGCAGGTTCACTTGGAAATCGCTGCTCCCGCTTTCGCAACTGCTGGCTCGCTGCCCAAAGCTGTCGCATCTCGATCTCTCCCTCAATCCGATGGCTTCGCCGCCATCAACATCAAACTCATCAAACTCAAACCAACTCCAGAGTGAGCCATTATTTCACGAGATATCCCATTCGCTGCAGAGATGCAGCCATCTCTCGGTGCTCGATTTGTCCTGTCTCCAGCTCTCGGATTCCGATGTCTCTGAGCTGCTCGAGTGCTCGGTGATCAAGCGACTGACAAAGCTGTACCTGAGATCCAACGATCTCCACGATGTGACCGCAATGAAGATCGCGCAGCTTCTTCCGATGACGAAGCTCCAAGTCCTCTCTTTGGCAGGCAACCAGATCGGGAATCGAGGGCTTGGCGCGCTCGCATTTGCGCTCGACCAGACGAAGACGCTCCAGACGCTCGACTTCGAAGAGAACCTGGTAAGTTGATGGAATTCAGTCGTTTGCTGTCTGTGATCTGACAGCAGCACGGTTTTTGCAAAACTGTTTACAGATCAACGAGCGAGGGATTGCGATGTTGTACCACGTGCTAGAGGGCATGTCAGTGTCGTTTCCCTTGCGATTTCTTCACCTCCAGCGCAACAAAGTCGAGAGCGAGAATGAGCTTCTCGCAAAGCTCCATGTGAAGCTGCAGGAAAAGGTCCTCGAAACCCATTTGCTGGACGTTGTGCGCGGGTCTCCGCAGCAGGCGCTAGTGTTGACAGGCAAGACGCTGCGCAAAGTGTTGCTGATAGACTCGGTTCTGACCGACAGCTATTTGAAAGTGGCGCTGGACAGGATTCGCGGGTATGAAGGGTGGTCAGAGCTTGAAGAACTGGATCTGAGTGGGAATGCGATCTCTGAGAGCGGCTGCTACGAGATCGGGCTCTACGTGTCGTTGCACCCGCGACTGCGAACTCTCAACCTGTCAGACAACAACATCAATGGTAGATGGACTTGACTTCGTTGCTCTAACTGTTAGCATTATAGCTTATTTATCGTCGGCTGTGTACTCTATAGACCAAGCGATCGTGGGACTGGCAGAAGGACTGGAGCCAAACTCGACGCTCCAGGAGCTCAACTTGTACAACAACAAGATCACCGACACTGGTGCGAAGCAGTTGTACCTCAAGGCGTTCACTTCGAATCTGCAGCGCAGGATCCTGCTTAGCGTCGGCAATCCGCTCACGCCCGAGTGTAAAGTGATGCTCGCGGCGATCTCCCAGGCGCATGATCTGCGGAAGCGCTTCGAGAAGGAGTTCGCGCATCTCGAGAAGCTCAACTTTGCGTACGTACGTGTCGATTGTATTTTGTGGTGTATTCTAACGCCTCCAAGCCTGACCGCTTCTTATGTGGTCTACCTCCTGTTTGCGTTGCAGTGGAAGGAACCTTCGCCAGTACGGCGTCGCGGCCATTGTGGAGATACTAACAAACGTGAGATCCTCTGCCAAGTGCACAGCAGTCGATCTGTCGCGAAACGAACTGGGCGACGAAGGCGCAATCGACGTTGCGCGTCTACTGAGAAGTTACCCGCCATTGCTCAAGATCGATCTGAGCTTCAACAATATCGGTGACGCCGGCGCCATCGCGATTGCTGAGGCGCTCAAGGAGAACACGACGCTCTCGAGTTTCTCGCTGCACTCGAGCGTCGAAGGCTCAGTGGCGAAATCCAAGCTGCTGGAAGCTGGACTGACCCGCCTGGCGCAAGCGCTCGAGACTCACTCGTCCATCGTGAATATCGATCTGCGCGACAACGTCACGACGCCGGGGATCGTGCCAGTCTACGTGCAGATGCTCAAGCGCAACCCGCGCGTGCAAAAGTTCAATGGCTCGAGCGCCGCAGTATACTTATCCCGCTACGAAGCGTGAGTAAAAAATAGAAGCGCTTCCTAGTCTGTCTGGGACTGTTCCTTGCGGTGCAGTAACCTAAACCCACCTACATCCAGGCTAATTAAAGGAGCGCGGGCCTCTTTTTGACTATTTATTGCATCGGTCTTGAGCGTCTGTGTACTGTGCCCGTCACTTATCGCTCATCGCCTCTGACGCTCACTGTTCACTGTTCTGTTGAATGAACATGCAGCCAAAGCAACTCTGGCTCCGATTCGCCAGCGCGTGGGACGCCATCCAGGCCGAGCTTCGCGGCCAGTACTCGCTCCAGCGACTGCGGGCGTTCCACGAGTACGCGCTAAGCGCCAGTGCCTGTCAGTTGCTCCTCGTAGCGCTTTTGACCCCGGTGCCGTGCATTCTTACGGTCGCGATCGCGGATTCGATCCCGCTCGAGCCGCCAGAGCGAGGCGTCAACCATGCAAAGATGTTCTGGGTGCGGTATTTTTTTGCGACGTTTGTGTACTCGCACGCGATCATGAGTCACGCCCGCTACTACGTGCCTAAACTGCGCTTGAGTCGACTGGAACAGTTCGTTGTCTCCGTGCCCTCCACGGCCCTGACCTGCGCGGTGACCTACATCTACGCGCACATGATCGGTTTCCCCGTGCCGTTCACGATCTCACTGGTGGCGCCGCCCTGGGAGTCTTCCTGGTGATCTTCTTGGGGCTGATCCGCGGTTAATTCCTGAGTCGAAACCCAGATATACTCCACGATCTCCTGCGTTATTCGCTTGTGTTCGTGTGTCAAATGTTGATGGCGGCCCTCTACCTGCTCTTCTACGCCGGGTTCACGAACCTGTCTTTGTCCTCGCAGACGCTCTTCGTGCTCGTGCTCCCCGTGATCAAACTCGCCGAGAAGAACCTACTGAGCAAAATCCTCGGCGACAAGGACGACGTGAAGCTGGAGCTTGTGATATTCAACGTCGAGATCTTCAACGCGCTCTTCGTCTCCTTCTGCATGCAGAGCTCCAACTCGATCCACACAAGCCTCGCGCTTATGGTGTCCGACTTCCTGCAGGCTTGCGTCGGCGTCCGTGATCTCGACAAGATGCTCGCGGAGTTCAACCTCCTGGCTCAGAAGATGAATATGGAGCAAGGGCAGCTTATCAACACTGCCATGACAGTTGTCCGCGACTACCCTGCTCTTGTCCAGCCCCAGAGCTTCCTAACTACTCTGGACCGAGACATCACCGCGCAAAGCACGCGAGAATGTCAGATCTTACCGCACGATCCATCTCAGGGTTGTCAGAACACAGCACCAAGCAAGTCACTCACCGCGACTGTCCCGAGTGCCGAAGTTGTTTGGAAAAGCGGTAATTTGACGACTCAAGAAGTTAATCCGGGAGCCACTGAGTGTGGAAGTCAGCCGCTCTTGCAACGTACCAGGAGGTCGATCGGAGAAGCGCTGACGGCAGATGAGCGCCTATTGTTTGTTCGAAAAG
The DNA here is from genome assembly GCA_038050575.1 of Globisporangium mamillatum. Lineage (NCBI taxonomy): Eukaryota > Oomycota > Peronosporomycetes > Pythiales > Pythiaceae > Globisporangium > Globisporangium mamillatum. The sequence continues at coordinate 1,748 of JALBYZ010001075.1, read as the reverse complement.
CGCTCCAGATTCTGTATCACCGAGTTCTTGCTGCTGATCGAGTTCACCGAAGTGATGATCCCCGTTGTCTATTGTAAGTGCCACCGCCATCAGCATCAATGGTAAGTTGTTATGTGCACGCCGATATAGCAACATTGATGTTGTGCGTTCATGTGTGCGCTCTGTGTACCTAGGTATCTACCTGTCCATGCTGTTTAATCTTCCGAACCGCGTCTACTATCCTCAGCTGGGCAGCATGGACGACGAAGTCTTGCGCACGACGATCCAAAGCGTGATGATCTACGCCATCATGGAGCTGTGCTCCTTCGTGGTCCTGTACGTCGTGCTCAAACGGAAACTGCACATCTCGGCGCTCCACCAGCTGCCGTTCGTGCTGGAGAAGCAGTGCGAGATGGTGCAGTCCAAGCTGATCCTCTAGGTCGTGGTGATGCTCCAGTCCACGTTGCTTCACCTCGGTAACCAAGTCTCACATTGCGATTGCCCAGGCAGGACTCCTGCACTTCTGGACCTAACGCTACTCACCCTGCTTGCTTGCTGTTGCACACGTAGGCGCCGACTATAGCTTCAAATTTGCGTGGCTGTATCCCAAACCGGGTCACTGAGACCATGAAATGTACTAGTGTGTACCCAACCAATACTCGAACACACGAAGGACAATCGCCCGTGTCGATCGACATTATTGATGCCCTTGCTTAAAGGGGTCATCGTGAAATAGCCTCTCAGTCTTCACCTTCGGCTTACTCTCCGTGTGCTTCTACTGCTCCTAGGGATGAACTATACGTTCAAGTTCCTTTGGCTTCGCACACCAGCATAAGTAACACACCAACGTTGATGAGTACCTAATGCTGATTCAACCCTTAGGTGATTGGTGGGTGGAGAGAAATCTGTGTGTTCTAGTTTCAAATGCAATTGCATTATCAAGAGAAGACGCTTTTGCTACCTCACTGTTTGTCTTTCCTACGAACTTGAAGCTGTAGCTCGCACCTGCAGCACTAATCACCACACAATAATGAAACCATTAGCACGCCGTTGTCAGCTAGAACGAGCGCCCCAGCAAGCACCAAAAACGTACCAAAGTGGTGGAGCGAGTTCTGCGCGCAGTAGAAGAATCAAAGGTAGGTGATTTCCATCAGCGCCTATGGGGCTAAGGGAAGTTAGCTTTTCCTAATCGGCGAAGAGCAGCCAGTCATCATCAGAACCACTCATCGACCGCGAGACCCATCAGGACATTCAGATCGTAGTTACAACCGTCGCTTTGCTCGTTCAATGAAAAGAATTCAAAAGAGAATAGCGTGACAGCGTGACAGCGTGGTATACTTGTGTCACGGATGGAAATGAGAGAAACTTGGCAATCTGCTAGTGTATTGCTCATTTCGTTTGGGTTTGTCAGGTTGACCTCGTACTAAATCACGTTTGAAAGACTTGCCGTCTGGTAGGATACCGCTCAGTTAGGACACAAGATAGCGACAGAACGGCAGCGTTGCTTTTGGTTCCATGCGATTAGTTGTAAGGCTTCCTTGGACACGTAAGAGAACCAGTTCCGCTCTATGATGGATCTGCAACTGGAAGCACTCACTCTCACTCCCATCAAACTCTGCTCCTAATGAGCACGGTTGGTCGTTCGAACGTAGCCTTTGCGCGTTTCGAAGTCACTGAGGCATGAAATAGCTAGCATCTTGGGCTGGCTCAACCCGTCTTTCTTTCAAGCACTCGAGCCTTGCTCCACTGGCCCATTATTGTCCACGGCA
>JALBYZ010001074.1:0-10805 GCA_038050575.1 Globisporangium mamillatum | reverse complement strand
CGAATGGCTCAAGTGATCCTCCAGCGCGGCAACACGATTGACAAGTAATGAGACTTTAGCAAGTGCGTTTATAGTTTTTCATATGGTCATTTTGGTAAAAATGGCTCCTGAATTTTTAGTTTTCTGTTTTGCTCGCTTTTGATGGTTGATTTGGTCTTCTCTTAGAAAGAGCTTTCTCACATCCAAACTGCATTCGAATCTAGTGAGTGGATCAAAAGTTACAGCGCGAAATGTGAATGCGTCTATAGTTTTTCATATCACTGTACGTGGCATCTGAACTAAATAACAAACCCATCCCAAAATTGGCCAGAAGCGTCGTCGCTGCTAACGTGCAATGCGTCATACGCCGAAAATGATGAAAGACTTAATTTATGGGTTTTTATCATTTTCTTAAAAACATAATAACAATTCATAAATGAAAATTGTCTAAACTCCTAAATGTTTATTTTACAGCAAGATCGCACAGCAATGACCATCAATAGTGCGGAATAGTGTAGGCTGTTATGTGATCTCACAGTTGATGCTGCGTATTAACGTCATTCTTTTCGTGCACGCCTTCGTTCTATGAGCGAAACTCGGAGAACTTGGCATCAGGTTTGCACGCCACTACTGCAAACTAAACGAAGTAGTTTGATGGCAGACACAACTACAAATATATATGTATGAACACGAGTTGAAGTGCTCAGGAGGATTAGAGTCTAGACGATCAGCAATTGACCTGCTCTGATTATTCCTACTGAGCCACGTTTGCCACTATACTTAAAGTTAGCACGCAAGAGTGTTCTCTTCGTATCATGGCGAGCTTACTCGTTATTCTCGCTCGTGCTACGCGCGATGAACTGCCTCACAGCTTTCGCAGTTCGAAATCAACTTCAAAGTTATAATAGCTCTCACAACAGACAAAACCCATAACTTAAGAATTTCGCATTTCTCTGAAATACCAATAAAATCCGTAAACTAAGAGTTACTTTAGTTTCTATGCTGAATGGAGGTGCCAGGCTGAGAACAAAAAGAGGATGAGCGCAATGTGAGTATCCAAGACTGAATAAACGTACTGTAGCGACATGGGTACAGTCGGTCAATCGCATCATCAACATCGACGATTTCCATTGGCTCGAAAGGTCTGGGGCTGAAGGCAATTGCATTATTCTTGTTTTTTTAGAACGCTTCGAGTTGTAATCTGGGTTACACGCCGCTGCGATTACGTTCTTTTTCGCGCATGCTAATGGGACGATGGGTCTCTCTCTCTCTTTCTCTCTCACTACTAGCTGATGGGACCATGTTCCTCTCACTTGACGCTTCAATTGTGGGTTTCGTGTTGTGGTTTCTGAGCCCGTTGCCTCCTTTTCACGCAACATGCGAGTCATCTTCTCTCTCCATCCAGTCGGTTACGCCACCTAGCTGCAGTTACGCTGACTAGCACCGCGCGTCATCTCACACCTATCAAGACGCAAAAGAAACAAAGAATAACCACCACACACATCACCACTCATCGGTTGGCTGGCTGGATGCAGAAAAGAGAAGGGATGGAACGAACGCTCTCGGAGAAAACCCAAACGCGTGCACCTGCCTTGTCGCTCTCCATCGATCCAGCAGCCTCATTCATTGCCCAAGTTCCCCAGTTCTGCACCAACCTCCAAGCCCTCGCAAGCACCGACAGTCTCTTAGCTTCTTCAGCGATGTTTAAGTTCTTCGCTGCGATCGTCGCCACGGCGCTCACGGTCTCGTCCGTGGCGTCTCAGAGTCACATCCGCAGTGTCAACAGCGACAGCATTCTTCACGAGAGAAGCCTCGAGGCGCAAGCGACCGTGACCACCACAAAGACCTGGGTCAACAAGCTCACGCCGATCGCCAACACGGACAAGTACCACATGAAGCCCGTGCGCGCGATCCACGCACGCGTGCAGGCGGACGCGCCGGCGTGGGACCCGACGAACAAGATCTTCACGTCCAAGTACGGCTCCATGTTTGAGGAGAAGTTCCGCAACGCGTTCGACTCGGTGAGCACGGCGTCGGTGGAAGGCGCGCTCATGGGCGTCCAGACCGACGGCATCAACTACAACCTGCGCTCGGAGGCCAACAAGTGCGTGCGCGCTGAAAATATCAAGTACGTCGTGTTCTACGACGTGGTCTTCGCGCAGCCCAATGAGACGCTCGCGCTCTATGAGACCGAGTACGGTCCGTATCTACCCCTGGCGAACGGCAAGTGCGATTCTTCGATCAAACTGTGCCAGTCCGTCAACGGCGACAAGGGCGAGCCGCAGATCGGCCCGTTCATCGGCAAGGAGCTCAAGGACTCGGACCCGCGCGCGCCGTACCCGAACGCATACCGGTTCTCGTTCCCGAACACGGCGGTGACCAAGCCGTACGTGAATAAGACCGAGGCGCTCCGCAATGCCACGCGTCGAGGGCTCTGCGCGTTCGACAAGCTCCCCGACGGCGTCACGTGCACGTACAACTACCGCATCGCCGGGTTCGTGCCGCTCGATGACGTCGTCGGCATCACCGCGATGCGCAACAAGGCCAACACGTCAACGTACAAGAGCTTTCGCGAGTTCTGCAAGGACGGCCGTGTCGAGTTCAACGCCACGGGCGAGAACGGCACGTGGGTCGAGAGCATCGACTTCTGGCGCAACCCGCAGAGCAAGAGTGAGAACGCCAAGCGCGCCATCAAGCTCGTGAGCGCGTACACGGCGCAGCTGCTGGTGCAAAAGTCGGCGCAGATCGGGTCGACGCTGATCGCTAACACGATGACGCTGCTCCCGACTGTCGCGCAACTCACGGCGAGCAACCCGCCGTGCTACCTCAACATCAAGGAGTGCAGCGGTCCATACGGCTGCAAGCGCTCACTCTACAGCCAGCAGTGCCGCGTGTGCGCGGCCACAGACATCGGGTGCACGGTCAACATCTCGGAGTTTGTCTACCCGACGCTCGCCAAGGCCGTGGGCAGTACTTCTGCGAGTACGACCGAGCAGGCGAACGGTGGGTCTTTTGCCACATCCCTCTTTGTGTGGTTGTTGTGGAGTTTACTGTTCGAATGCTAACTAACAAACCTCTTGTTTGTTGACGTTTTGCTCTTATAGACGGATTTGGAGACGACATCCTGCTTGTGGTGGGCATCATCTGTGGCATGCTCGCGATCGCCGCGCTTGTCACGTATCGCCAGCGCCGCCGCGTCCACGAGCCAAAGCTCAAGACGCTGCTGCTGAGCGCGAGCACGCGCGCCAACGGCGGCTCGGCGCCGTACAATCTCGTGGAGATGGTGACGCGACTGGAGAAGCCTTCGGTAGCGATCCCATTGGCGCCAACGGCGGTGGACAGCGAAAGTGAGCTAAAGTAGGCAGCTATGCTTTGGGAAATGGTTGGCTGCCTTCGTTGCCCTTGACGGATGCTTGTTTTTAAGAACTTCTCTGCTATGTAAGCACATTTTTCTGATGGATAACTTGAACGTTTGTTTCTTTGCTCATGCGATGATTGATTTTTCACTTTGGGTGAGGTGGGTACTAGCCTAGCCTAGCTGTACTTATGCTGCACGGAGCAGGCTAATCAAGTCAATGGCTGCAGGTTCGCTGAAGATGCAGTCTAAGGGTAGCAGTGGCGGCAACGGATCTCCACCTGCTTTACAGCTCTTTCGACGAAAGCGACGGGGCTGCTATCCCACAGCAGCAAGTACAACAACAGTAGAACAAAGAGCGCGACCGCATTCTCTAGCTCTTCTCCTTGCAGGACGAGCACATGCTCGACATCGTCAAGCTCAAGGAGCGAACGGCGCATGGGGCTCTCTCCGGTCGTGACGCACTTTCGCGACCGCTTCAAACACGTCGGTCTGCTCGTCCACTCGCACATCCTCGATTTCACGGCACGAACCTCGGAGCTCGTGTGCGGTGAATAAGTTGTTTACGGTCATTCCAAAAATCGATATTTCGGAGTTTTGGCAAGTGCAAGTGGAAAATCCATTACTTACTTTAACCAAGTCAAAATGGAGTTTCCTTTGCTCTAAACACGTGGATACCTCTGGTTTTAGGAAAACGTTGGTTACATTTTTCCGTGAATAGTGACAAGTGGTGTCTTACACGATTTCATTCATTTTTGGCTAGCTTTGCTGCAAATACCCATGAATAGTAGTTGTACGAGTTGTACGAAAATAGAAGCAGTATCTGAGTGCTGGTCGTCGCTTTGGACTCGAAAGGACGTGGTGTTATGTCGTGATGAGCTTTGCAATAAGCTAATACAACACACAAAAGAGCTCTCTCTGCATCCACTTGAAAGAATCGCATCAGCAGCATGGGTCCAAAGAAGGGCAAGAAGGAGAAGAAGAGCGGCGGCAAGGGCTCCAAGAAAGTCGCGGGCGGCGCTGCGGACGAGAACGACCCGTCCAAGGAGAACGAGGCGGAGCGCATGGAGCTGGTCAAGCACGCCAAGACGCTGCTGGAGATGACGAAGAAAGAGGAACAGGCGTTCAACGAATTTCAGCAGCAGCGGGAGAAGATAAATTACTTCTGGATCGTCGAGAAGAAGAACTTTGAGGACCGCAAGGCCGAGCTGCGCAACAAGGAGCGCGAGCGCCAGGACCTCGAGGAGAAGCACCAGGTGGAGATCAAGGTGCGTGCATTGAACTCGGTAGATCTTGTTCGAAGGTCGAGCTAGCTAGGGTGGCTTCTTGACGTATGCTGGGCGCTGTGTAGGTATACAAGCAGCGAGTGAAGCACCTCCTGTACGAGCACCAGAACGACATCACCGAGCTCAAGAAAGGTACTGTCGCTATCGTTTGAGGTCATAGCCTTACTTCGATTTGCTTACATGAACCATTCATTCGCTGCTCAACTGCCTTTGCAGAAATGGAGAAATCGCTCAAGCTCTCTCAGGACGACTACCGCGACAACGAGCGCGAGCTGAAATCCGACAAGCGTCGGCTGAAGTTCGACTTGAAGGAGATCGAATTGTCCCACGAGGACTACCTCAAGAGCCTGAAGCAGGAGCAGGACCGGCGCATCACAATCCTGCGGCAGGAGTTCGAGCGCCACGCGAAGGAGCTGCAGCAGAAGTATGAGCGCAAGCGGAAGGCGTTCCGAGACGAGCTGGAGGCGAAGCGCAAGTTGGACACGCAGAAGATCGAGGAGAAGAAGAACCTGCACATCGCGCACCTCATGACGGCGCACGAGAAGGCGTTCGGCGAGATCAAAAACTACTACAACGACATCACGCATAACAACCTGGATTTGATCAAGTCTCTGAAAGAAGAGGTGAGCGAGATGAAGAAGAAAGAGGCGCAGGACGAGAAACTCATGTTCGAGATCTCGCAGGAGAACAAGCGCATGTCTGAGCCGCTCAAGCGCGCGCTACAGGACGTCGAGAAGCTGCGCAAGAACATCAAGGTGTACCAGGAAGAGAAGATCGATCTGCGCAACGCCAAGGCGCAGCTGCTTGTGCTCGAAGAGGAGTACGCGACACTCTCGTGGGAGTTTGAGGTACTCCAGCAGCGGTTCGCCCAGGTGCAGCGCGAGTACAACGAGCTCAACGACCAGTTCCAGAGCAGCATCTACGATGTGCAGCAGAAAACGGGGCTCAAGAACCTGCTGCTCGAAAAGAAGATGGACGCCATGACCATGCGGCTCGAGCAGAAAGACGCCGAGCTGAACGAAATCCTGCTGCATGCCAAGCTCGAGCCGGCGATCGTCGACCGCGTGAAAGGACGGCTCGAAGACATCATGGCAAACAAGAACCACGACCTGCGCGAGCTCGAGAAGGAGATGAGCACCATTGCGCGGCTGCAGAAGGAGCTCGCAACCGCCATGGAGCTCAAGATGAGCGAGTACGGACTGCCGATCGACGAGCTCGGGTTCACGACGCAGACGCGAGGACTGCCAAGTGATGCGGGGGTAGCAACATCGAGTGCTGTCAAGGGAGCTGCATCAGCTACAGGAGGGGTTATGAAGAAAGCGCCACACAACCCAGCAGCGCCAGTGTCGAGGATCCCAGCACTCTCACCCAGTAAAACGGTTGGAGGTGGTGGCAATCAGAGCTCCCATCGCATATAGATAGCTCATAGTATACTGCAGGTAGCTAGCTGTTCATATACCCGGCAAGCCAGACCAAACAAGAGCGCACGCTGTATCATTATCCCGATTCATGTCACCACGCCGACATTTTCTCTAACAACTGTGACCGCTTTAGTTTTGTTCAAATTCTGTTGGTTTTTTTAAATACTGACGACGCCCAACTCTTGATGTTCACAGTTGTTCCTCTTTCCATCCTCAGCCAGTCGACGGAATCACACTGGAGGCTTTCAATCTGCTGCTAGAGAGAGGACAGGGGCGAGTGACCTCTGCAGTCACTCCTGTCCTTCAAAGCGCGGCGGGAGCACGAGGAAGCAGAGCTTCTCGACGCGCGCGTCCAGGTAGTCGAGCTTGACCGCCATCTCCCGCTCAAAGTACGAAAGCTGCGCGTTGATGTCGTGGATCATGCCGACTGCGCCGATGAGCGGATGTCTTCCGAGTGAGTCACTCGCATTCTCTTGGTACTGTTGTTGTTGTTGTTGCTGCTGCTGCTGCTCTTGCTGCTGGTGTTGAATCTGCTGCAGTTGGAGTTGGTGCTGTTGCAGCTGCTGAGCGGTCGAGTGGAGCCCCAGCATGTTGCTCATGCCGCCAATGTAGTCGTCCACGTTCATTTGCATCGTCGAGGATGATGACACCGTGGGCGTTATCGACAGCGCTAGGTTCATGCTCATGCCATTGGTCCCAGCAGACGACGACGTCGGGGACATGAGCGTCGAGGGGCTCCCACTGCTATTGGCGACGTGCTGTTGCTGATGTTGCTGGGTGCTGGCGTCGTGCGAATACATCTCCGACATGTCCATCGACGGCACAAAGCGGTCCGGGAGCTTGGCGATCTCCTCTTCGTTGAGCGCCTTGATGCCGTGCGCGCGCTTGAAATGGCGCAGCCAGTTCATGATCGTCTTGAACGATACGTTCACGTCTGCGGTCGAGTATTGCATAAAGAGTTCTGTGGTCTTGTTCGTGAGCGCGTCGGCGAGCACCGTCCTGCCCAGCATGCGCTGACGCACGATCCACCGGTAGAGCTCCTGTTCAACGCCTGGGTGGTACTCGGACGTGGCCTTGAGCGTCTTCCGCCGCAGACTGGCCACGTGCTTGGCGTCCACGCAGAACGAGAGGATACGATCGCGGTTCTTCTTGATGTCGGACACCTGCTGGCGGCTGATGTTGTACGAGCGCGCGATCACCTGCGGCTGCTCGCCCTCCTCCAGGCGCTGCAGCACCTGCTGCTTCTCGTGGATCGACAGCACCACGCGCTTGCGCTTGTGGTGGCGCGTGGCGTTGCTGCCGTTCGACTCGGCGCCGCCATCGTTGTTGTTACTGTCCACTGTCGCTCCTGCTGTATCGGTGGCGCCGCCCGCCATCGCCGCGTCACCGTCGCCCATGAGCGCTGCGCTGTTGCTGGAATGCATTTCCATTTTGCTTCTTCGATTTATTTGCGCGCGATTTTTCTTGTATACGTGCCAAAGGGGGCGAGCCGGAAAAGCATCCGCAGAGGGAACCAGTGGCTCGTGCTCGTTGGCCGCTGCCGAAACAATCTACGGCACTTCTGTGTGTAGTTGTATCTGGAATGCTTTATGGTTATCCGTAATTCATGCTGTATATTTTTAAATGAGGCTTGTGAAATGAGCTTTGTCCGGGTATTTGCTGGTAATCATAACTATTATCCGCAACTGTTACGTATGCCTGGAAAAGGCACTTTGGCACAATTCATCCATCACGAACGTCGCAAGCAGCAATACGACGATGAGCGCGCTCCCGCCGCCGACGTCGTCATCCTCATCATCATCAAGCGTTGCTCCCAGCAGCAGCAACAGCAGCATGAGCGCTTCTGGAAGCGCCCAGCAGCTGCACGGCAACACGCGCTGGAAGTCGGCGTCGTCCGCGCACTCGAACGTCAACAGTGCGTCCGCCACGTTGCTTTGAGGTCTTTGAGGTGTCATTATTTGCCTCCTGACTGACTCGTGGTCGACTTGACTGCATATGTATCGCTGTTACTACTGCTGTTGCCACTAGCGTATCGAAACATGATCTTGCTGGAGAAGAAGCGCAAGTCTCATGAAGTGGCCGTGAGCGAGATGAGCAACGGTGCGTCTGCACGTCCCAATCTAGCAATGGGCGGGGTGCCGCACCCTTGCGCGTGTGCGCCAGATGTTGATGTTGCAGTTGCCCCAGTGACGATCGCTGGCTCTAACTTCCCATTACTGATGTGATTGGCTGTTTGATGGATAGCACTGCTGGAGGAGACGCTCGCGGGGCTGCGGGGCAAAGCGCGCGACTTGCAGGACGACAAGTGGATGTACGAAGACGTCCGCATTTAATTTAACGAACTAAGGAATCAATTGCTCAATCAATCGGCCAGCCAACAGGTTGTCGTCACCATTCATGTAATTGCTTTTGTTTGACATTTGGTTATCTCTCTTCGTTACCACCCCTCTTGGCTTCTGATCTTATTCCCAGTTGCTTGAGGCGCTACAATCGATAGACATCCGCGACAGCTCATCTTGATCCAGTTATCCGTCATTCCACGCAAAGCCACCTACTGGAAACCTTCCTGCGTAGTGTTGGCTCTTGCGGGAATTGCGAACGCATGGCCGGCAATTTACTGGCGCTTCTTGAACTCCTCGAGCAGCGTGGCGCCGAGACGAGCAGGCGAGCGCGTGACCGCAACGCCAGCGGCCTCTAATGCTGCGAACTTGCCCTCGGCCGTGCCCTTGCCGCCCGACACAATCGCACCGGCGTGGCCCATGCGACGGCCTGGAGGCGCGGTGATACCGGCGATGAAGCTCACGACTGGCTTGTTCGGGTCACCGTGCTCCATGAGCCACTCGGCGGCCTCTTCCTCCGCGGAACCGCCGATCTCACCAATCATAATGATACCTTCGGTCTCTGGGTCGTTCGTGAAGCGCTCCAGGCAGTCGATGAAGTTCGTGCCGTTGAACGGGTCACCGCCGATACCGATGACCGTCGACTGGCCCAGGCCCACCGCGGTGGTCTGACCCACGGCCTCATAGGTCAAGGTGCCCGAGCGCGACACGATGCCGACCTTGCCCTTCGTGTGGATGTGACCAGGCATAATGCCCATCTTGCACTCACCCGGCTTGATGATACCAGGGCAGTTCGGTCCGATGAGACGGGTCTTGTTTTGCTGGTTCAGGTACCACTTGACCTTAACCATGTCCTGCTGTGGGATACCCTCGGTAATCGCGACGACGAGCGGGATCTCGGCCTCGATCGCGTCGATGATCGCCTGCGCGCAGAACGGAGGCGGCACGTAGATCACGGACGCGTCGGCGTTCGTGGCTTTCTTGGCTTCCAGCACGGTGTCGTACACTGGTAGGCCCAAGTGGGTCGAGCCGCCCTTCTTTGGGGTCACACCACCGACCATGTTGGTGCCGTACGCGATCGCTTGCTCCGAGTGAAACGTTCCCTGCACAGCATAATACGATCCGTGGACATCCATTAGTACTCATGGCGCCGTGTCATACAACATGCAGCGGAGACGCCATGCCTTCGTACATAGCAGCGGAAAGAGAGAAAGAGAGAGTGAAAGAAAAGAACGAGAGCTACTCGTATACTCGTCCATCCTATAAGGGAAAGATTCATCTTCCACTCTGCTCACTTTCTCTTCACAGAAAGCGTTCGTACCTGCTTGCCGGTGAAGCCCTGGCAGATGACGCGGGTGTCCTTGTTGATCCAGACTTTGGCGGACGCCGACATGGCGCGCGCGTGGGCGGCGATGGCGTTCACGGGGGCGGCACGCACGAACATGCTTGCAGATGGGCTCTCCGGGGCTGGTGGGCTTGTGGCGAACTTGGTCTGTTGTGTTTGTGCGGTGGTGGCCGGCGCGGCAGACCGACCACCACCGCACAAATAGAGGGGGCTTGCGCTCTTTTTGGTAATTTTTTGGTTGTTTTGAATGCAATTTTGTAGAAATCACCATAGAAATAGAGCGCAATTGATTTGACAAAAAGAGTAATTTTTTTACGTATTTCGACCAATCATATTCTATATTATTGAGCATGCTGATTTCACTATGAGCTGCTAAGATCTTGATTTCACTATGCTGTCTTTTCGTTGACCTTTCTTCAACTTGCAGCCCCTAACCCACAGCAAATTAGACAATAAAAATTTAGAGATTCAAATACAAATTGAGCCCTATCCCTTTTCGCAAAATGTTTGCTGGCAGATGTGTTTAACAAAACACTTATTTACTTATAGTGCACGTCAAAAAGTTAAGGACAGCAAAAATAATTTGAATTATGTGAAAAAAATTTCTCGAGTTTTGTGTTTGCGGACGAGCTTTTTTAGTATGTTAGAGAACGTCATTAGAGCAATCTTGTGGTGAAATTGCAGCTCGATTTGCCTTCTTAGAGCCACAGGAATGGCAGAAATAAGTTTATAGAGAGCGACAAAATGATAGGGACAGCGCAAGATTCAGCCATTTGGGGAGCGAATACGTGATATTTATTGCTCGTAAAGCGTTACACCAACTGCCCAATAAGCAATCTTGGTTCCTTTGCTTCTAACAACTGCTAAACATCGGTCAAACTTCGAGTTTGTAAGCTTCAGAAGTAGATCATCTGAGATCTCGTCCCAGACGAGTTGAATCGCAATTTTGAGCTCTGTAGTTGGAGAACACTGGCGCGCGTCCTTGTATAAACGACGCGCCACGATACCCCAAAGGCTTTCAATCTGATTCAGATCCGGGGAGAGCGCTGGCCAGTCCATGGTCTTGATGTTGAGGTCAGC
>JALBYZ010001073.1:0-10813 GCA_038050575.1 Globisporangium mamillatum | reverse complement strand
TCTTGTGCATGCGAACTAAGGACCTCATTCAATCAATCACTTTGCATTTTGCATCAAACTACTCAACAGGCCTCCATCGCCAAATCAAGAAAGTGGCAATGGTTCCCTCCAAGCACCTTGCTGTGATCTTCACTGGAAGCGTCATTCTGCTCCTTGGCTCCTTACTCAATGATGTCCATGGGAGCTGCGTCCACGACAAACTCCACGTCCAGGTTATCCCAAGTCCCCAGCAGTACACCAGCAACGACCATGAAGACCAGGACAAAAGCGTCAGTCCAGGAGCATACGTCCAACTGGAAGTGAACTCAGAGTTAGGACGACAGGCTCTACAGCCACGAGAAGAGCTCTAATGGTCAATCAATAAACGTATGTAAAGGAATACTCGTTCGTTGTGAAGTGATATAAGAGCTAACGTTGTGCATAAGATCTAATTGATGAGCGCATATCCTTCTTCGTTATCGCCGTCATCATCATCGTCATTAAACACGATATCTTCACATGCCTTCTGCTTGTTCTCACTGCTGCGTCGCCCTCTGTTCACGACCACGCCTGCGACCACGAACGCCACTAACCCTCCTACCAGGAGCATTGGGAACTGCTGCTGGAGGAGACCGGACTCTGCTGCCATCGTGGTGATCGCCGACACGCCGCTCAGCATCGCGATGCTCTTCTCATCGTTGTTGTTGTTGTTCTGTAGCAGCAGTCGAGACGGGACGCCAAAGTCTGCAGCAGCGTTTAACGTGCGATCACGATCACTTGGTCTCCCCCATGTCGGATCGAGTGGGTCCAGCGGCAGCTCGACGTTGTTTGTCTTTTTTGTCTTCTTCTTTGTATCAAGCCCATCCTGGTATAGCTGCGTGGCTTCGAGGGGTGCTAACTTGGGGACATCTCCATCTCCATCGTCACCACCACGACTTGACGCCTTCTCGGTCACAAACGGATACAGCTGGACGGCAGCCAATACAATGTCCTCGACATTCACGCCCACAGTCGCAGCGTCTCGGGCTTGGGTGTCTTGGATCAGCACTCGGTCCGTGATGATGAGAGGTTGAATCTGCTTGACCTGCTGGACAGCGCCAGTCGTGTCGGTGGACTGCTCGAGCGAGAATGCGGCCGACGTGGTGCCTCGAAGCATTTGACTTTGGAAATGATGGTTGGCTCAGGCCCAGGCTGGATCGTAGATCGGGCTGTGAAGCTGTTGTTCTTTGTGGAGCGAATGGATATTTGAGGAATGGAGGCAATCAGAGAGAACAGGCACGCCGTGGGAGAAATGGATTGCTCCAGGACTGTCCAATGCAGTTTTTAAATGTGCAGAAGGAAACGTCGAGTCGAGTGTGGTCAGCCTGGTGACTCTTGGTGAATGAAAGATCGCTTTCGGTTTTTGTGGAGGAAATGGTCGCATTTCCCATGCAGACCACGTGTAAAATCTCTTCCACACATGAAGTGTCGATTGCGGCTCCGACACACAGATGGACCTTTGCCTCCTCAATGGGCGAGACTTCGCTCTGCGTAGAATGGAAGGATATGTGTTTCTAAGCAGATGCCACAAAGTTTTCATCCAGATGAACTGAGCCAAATTGTCGTGAATTTGCAGCTTGACCGTGGGGGCTTGATCAAACGCGCTGTCTACTACGACTGTATTGCGTGCATGTATGGCTCCATTCTCTACCGCTGAGTTGTCTCTTGTTGTCGGAGCATGGTTGTGCATCCACGGAGACATGGCGCAAAAGAGCAACAACGTCCGTGACGGCTCTAAGGTACTGGATGAGACCACCAAAGTTCGCACTCACCTCCATCGAGCGGTAAGAGGGAATACTTCAGGGCTAGGTGCGAGCTCTTGGTGCGCTGCAGTCAGTCTACCAGGCAGCTGAGAGGATTCTGTACACATGGGCTGAGAACCTGGGACTTGGTCTTGGTTCGTCCACGTCCACGACAACAGGCTGTAAGATATGAATGAGCTCCTCAGCAGCTCACCTGTCAAAAGCAGCAAAGTCACATCACATCACAACCCATCTCAACATAACAGCAACAACAGCAGCATCGCTCGTGTCTAAAAACTCGTCGCTCTCGCTCGCTCGTTCTCTTGCATCTTGCTTCCATTATCAAATCTCTGTTCTTCCTGTTTATGCCGAGCTCTGCGCAACAACGCGGAGTGGCTCGCGCGTGTCCTTGACCGACACCTCCTGGCGCTTCTTCGGCACGTTGTACCAGAAGCGCACAAAGCCGTCGCGCGTCGCAAAGATCGTGTGGTCCTTGCCGATGCCCACGCCGCGACCCGGGTGGTACTTGGTGCCGCGCTGGCGGATGATGATGTTGCCCGACACCACGCTCTGGCTGTACATTCACACACAACAACAGCACGACCATTAGCACCATAAGACCACCATCAGTAGAGGCACATGCAGCCGCTCACAGCAATGCATAGTGAAAAATCGAGATCAACAGCACGCGCAAACGCACCCGCCAAACTTCTTGACGCCCAGACGCTTGGACTCGGAGTCGCGGCCGTTCTTGGTCGAACCGCCGGCCTTTTTACTGGCGAAGCGCTTAGAGATCGCAAATACGGACTCACGGTTCATCTGCATCTGCATCTGGTTCATCGCGGGCGACACGCCGACCACGCGGCCGGCCGCCGACGCCACGGAGCAGCCGAAGACGCGCGCCATTCCCATCGCCATCGCCATGATTGCTATCTGGTCGTTTGTGTGTTCCTTGCCAATAGAGCTTCGGCGCCATCCACACATCGCATGCAAACCGGTAGATTACCGGTTTTAAATTAGTATAACCGGCCGGAAGTCACAATTTTTTATATCAAAAATATTTTTTTTGATTTTGCTGTCTGTTGTGAAATATAAAATCGAATCCTACATACAAATACTACACCATAATTATAAAATTTGTTTAGCATTTTGCAGCCTCCACATAAAACCGAGCAACCATTCAGTTCTACCGGTTTTCATAGAAGGTCTCGTGTCTCTGTCAGTCTGTGAAAAGACATTATTTCCAAAGAGCCACCAAGAGAAAGAGAGATGACGTACGTGACGGGCGGAGACGTGGTGGCCAAGCGCTCGCCGTGGCGTGTGTCCATCGTCTCCGACTTCTTCTGGGGGATCGTCAACTTCATTGGGCTCTTGTACGTACCTGCGGCTCGTGGCTCTTTCTGTTGTCCACACATGCCCAAGATCTAATAATGCGTGTGTACTTGATGCGGTATCATCGATCCAGTGCGTCCTCCATCTTCTCGGTACGTCTGCCATTGATTGCAGAAAGCTCTCTTGGCTTCACTATTGTCTATGGGGTAAAGCTGTGGTATTTTGAGATCTGACTGATGGTGTCTTGTCCTGTCTTGTGTGTGTCGTTTGCGTATGATAGGACCCTGCGGCGATTCGCGCGTCAGCATCAGACTCTGGTCGCGGCAGCGGATTGAACGGCAACAGCAACACCGGAGGAGGAGGCCCACGTCGCCCCATGGGCAGGATCAGCCACAGCGGACCGATCAATCAGCCAAGTACGTTCACTACTTTCGAATTTCACTGTTCTCTTGAGCTCCTTCCCCTCGACCTGATTAAAGATCTCTAGCTAACGATGTTGTGGTACTCATGTACATGATGCACCTGGTATGATATTGTGCTGTAGTGGGCGGTGGCTGCTGTGGCTAAACTAAACAACCACGAGAACTTCCAATCCTGAGCTACTCTGGCAACTTCAACTCCAAAGTCCAGCTACCAAGAAGAAAGAGAGAGAGCTGAGTTGAGCTGTCCTTCCCTATTCCTAGTCCCCACTTGTATTTCCTAATTCATAATCAGTCAGCCTCCAAAAGCACACTCGTCTCAGAACCATCGACATCAACGAAAGAAAGAAAAAAAGAGGAATTTGTTATACAACATATTAAATGCGTGGTGCGCTCTATCATGTGACGACGCCCCAGAAGGAGCAGGAGGCATACGAAGGAACCCATTCGCTCCAGCCTGACCCACTGGGGTTGGTATATAAAAGTGTGGTGCGTGCAACGGTGTCCCCTTTGTTTACTTTCTGCTTCGCGCCTTCTTTGCGTGGCCCTTGGTGATGTTCTTGAGTTTTGGGCCTCCACGCTATAGCAATAGAACGCAATCCACCATACAATATTCGTTAGCCTCACGATCAATCGTACACAAAACATAGGGTCGTTATCATCATCCACCAGACGCACCTTCTTGCGCTTGCCGCCGACCTCGTCGTCGTCGTCGTCGTGGGCCTTGCCCTTCTGCTTGCCGGCATTCTCCTCGCGGCCCAGCACGTGCTTGAGCACGTTCATGCTGCGCTCCTTCTCGGTCTTCTCGGCGCCCGTGAGCGGCAGGAACTTGTTGCGCTTGCCCGTGAGCTTGCGCTCCTTCTCGCCGTCGCGCATCTTGTCGAACTTGCCCATCGACGCGGTCGAGAACTGCACCTTCTCGAGCGTCTTGGACACGCCTTCCTTGCCGCGCTGCTTGGCCTTGACGTCGTCTGTGTTCATCAATTCGACCGGGATGCCCGCTGGCGCCTTCATGCTGCCCGACCCCTGCTTGCCACGTCCCTGCTTCAGGTTGTTCGCTTGCGCCTTGAGATTCTTCTCCACGCGCGCGCGCTTGTCCTGCTTGCGCTTGGTCCATGGATCCGCGGTGTCGCCGGCCTTCATCTCTACCGCCCAGTCCTTCATGTCGTCGCCGGCACGCTTGTAGCCCCACGATGGCGCCCACTCCTCCTTGTCCTCGTCGAACTGCATGCGACTCTTCTTGCGCTTGTCGATACCCTTCTCCTTGGCGAACTTCTCCCACTTGGTCTCGACCTTCGGCTTCGGCAGCGGCTTCTCACGCGGGATCGTGAGCGACGGCTCTGGGAGCTTCGCGAGCGGACCCATGTCCGACATCTCGCGCGGCAGGTCGAAGATCTGGTTGATCAGCAGCTGCACGTTCTCGCGCGCGTGCAGCGCCAGGTCCTTCTCGTTCGTGTACGCGAACGGGTGCGTGTCGAACGCCGCGAGGTTGCCCAGGTCGTACACCAGGTCGTCCTCCTTCTTCACCTCGCTCGACTTGTCGGTCGCGTACGCCGCAGGGGCGATCTCGGACGCTTTCACGGCCATGCTGTCTATGTGTCTGTGGATGTGGGAGTCTGCTCTGGGGGTCTGGAGGTGGTGGACAGCGAGCGAGAGCGATCGATCGATTTAATTCGATTCCCTTGCTGTTCTTGTTCTCGTGACTGTCTTGCCTCTGTTGTGCCTTGTAGCTCTTCGCGTCCGCTACCAACCAGCAGATCGTTGGCTCCCAATCAACTGACTGGTCTGTTTTCAGCCAATGAATAACGACTAGATTGGTAAAATATAACATCTATTGGATAAAAAGAAAATGCTTACAGCCAATGAATGAGAAGAAAATGAGAGTGATGGTCGTGTGACGCTTTGGGGACCAGACTTGGAAAGCTCATTGACCAAGAGCAATGATGAGCGATGAGATGAAGAGTGTGCTTGACGCTCTAGTGCTTGCGTGTGCAGGGGTACCTGCCGTTGTGCGTGTGTTAGTAGGCTTCGCTTGTATCACTCGTGCCGCTTGCGGTGCGCTTCCCGATGATCCAAGGCGTAGATCCAGTCGACTTCTCCGTGACAGGCTTCATCGTAACACATTGCAATCACTACGAGGCTTGCTCACATACCCAAGCAATGCGCACAGACATGCTGTATGCGTCGGACTCTACTGGTGACGAGCTACCTTGGGTGCTACCTCCTGGACTCCGATGGTGCGCTGGGGATCTGTGAGTTGGCTGCACGAGTCCCAGAGTCCTCATGACATGATCGACGTGCCGTTGGGTCTCACTGCGACGAACTGCGCTGCACAAGAGTGTCACTGCTGTCAAGAAACTCCCAATATTCTTGACCACCAGCGAGTGGTGTCAAGCCCAGTATGATAATGCGTCGGTGGTGCATTTGAGTGAGTCTCCCAGCAGCACGTTCGCTCAGTGCCAACCAACCCAACAAGAGTTCAACACCAAAGAGCACCTGCGCGCTGTGTGACCCACAGTACGAAGAAACCAGGAGGCGATGTATGCACCACCGATACAGACGACGATTGAGCGCTCGATGCAAGCGAGATGGATCTTAGTGTCCTCACTCTGACCTCCCGCTACCGCTAGTTAAGTCCTACTTCTCGGACAACCTGATGCGCAGTGCGGTGGAGATCTATTGAAACTGGAGAAACCAGTGGCGCTACAACATGGACCGCAATAGCTTTCCGTGTGTTTTGCAGTGCTTCCAACCGCGACAGATCACACTGCTTGAACATTGCGCAATGACGACGACACGATCCGGGCATTGCGTTGGCTGTGTTGCCCTCAATGCCACGAGCTCATTCGAGCGACGACTGGGATGAGAAGATGGCTGCAATGCAGTGAATCGTTTGCTTTGCTTTGAGTTGTGTGTCAGCGACAGCGAGTATCTGTAATGAATCTATATACGCCCTTCGTCGAATGAGAACACCATCGCAATAGTGTGCACTTTTTTGCAAAACCTGACGATAGACAAAGTCAGTTGTTCGTCCTGAAGCTATTGTGACTGGACACTAGCAGTTAGGGTGAGGATGCTGCTGCAAAAATACGAACCGCAATGCACGCACGTCCGGACGATAACGAAGGCACTGCCAATCTTCCAGGGTGAGTGCCTTCCCACAATTTCCGAAGGGCATGGTTGATAGTGTGTAACGGAATGTCGATCGTGGCTACACGTTGCAGGCACAATCTTCGACACCTCCCGTGATTTCTCTCGGTCTGTGTACAGTACTCTCAAGCTGAAGCTGAAGCAGAGAGCTCAAATCAACTAGCTGTATGAGCTCGTTCGTTTCTCTCCGAGGTCACTTGATTTCAATGTGCTGGCGGATGCGATCCAGAGGCGGGGGAGGAAGTTGGAGCGTCTGTAGGATTTGAGCGTGGGAGCTCTTCCTCAAGAGCTCTTCCTACTCACACGCATTGGTGAATGGCTCGCTAATAATTACAATAGGAGCCAACTGTACTTTCAGTTGGTGTTTGGTATTACCCGATGCTGCCTGCCTGGCCTGGCGCCTGTCCACCTTGCTGATCTCATCCGCGTGCGTCGATCAAAGCCGTTTTGGTGGTCTCCATCCCACCCATCCACATGGGTTTCAGGAAGTCAGTGTCCCCAAGCCACTTGGGTGCGTGTCCTTATCGTTTACCCGAGCTAAGTTGAGTACGACAGGGACCACCCGAAAAGCCAATGAACTTGATTGACTGAAGCTTGCTGACGAAAGAAGGAAAACCGACCGAGGAGCCGAGTTCCGAGACGACACCTGGGGCTCAATTCACAATTCACAACGACGCTAATGCTATCTATCACCTGTGATTACTATGGCGGTGCTCAACTTTGCAGCCTAAACCCCCCCCCCCCAGCAGCATGGCAACCGCACGAACGCGTCGAGAAAACCAAGTGGCAATGCTACCGCTCGATAATAATTGAAATCACCAGTGGTTGTTCTCATGCCAGTCGCGTCTGCGCTTCTCATTGTGTCGTTTGCGGTGGTGTCTGTCTTTCTGGGCTTTCTTTCGTGTCTGTTTAGTCGAGACCCAGACCACCAAACACTTTTATATTGCATATAACTATAGATGCTCTAATAAATACTCTTTAAAAAATACAATATGACGATACGAGTAATAAACCCTCTATTCTTTACGAGAGGTAGTAATCACACAGTCTATAACCAGCTGGCGACGTGGAATGCGCCTGGATGGATGCGCCTGCAGTGGCACAATCATTTTAGGATCTTCAAGAAGTATCAACCGACCTGCTGGTACCACACATGGGCAATCACGTTGGCTGTATGTATGTATTTGTGTATGTCAATTCGGTACCAGTACGATACTGAATGGCTCTTCGACTACCAACCGGTTTCAATCGATCGAATAAGGCCCTCACCAAAGCACCAAGCTGCCTAGCTACCTCGCTCACTCATTCTCCAATTTGCCTCCTCAAGCACACAGCTTTCCAGTTTCATCAGCACCCACCAGAGACAATCTCAATCATGCAGACTCAGCTTATCTTCACTACGGTGCTCCTTGCGATCGCCGGCTCGACGCAGCAAGTCGACGCGTACGCCAAGTACATGAAACTGATCCCAAACGGCGCGGCTGTGCCAGACGCCCCTGCGGTCGGTCACGTCGACGCGGAGGGCGCCGAGGGCGTGAACGACTTCGGCAAGGCGTTCAAGAAGGCTGGAAACGCATGGACCAAGGAGCTCTGCATGGCGGACACCGACGGTGATGGTTTCACGAACGGACAGGAACTGGGTGATCCGTGCTGCACGTGGACGCCAACTTCCACTGCTGGTCTCGTCACTACGGGTATCTCGCACCCGAGCGACAAGACCAAGACCCCGAGCAACGCCAAGCTCATCGCTGGATGCTCTACGGCGACCACTGCCGGATCGACGACGGCCGCTGCTACCACGAACGCCACGACCACTGCCCCTGCCGCTACCACCAAGCCAAAGGAGACCGTGACCGACGTGCTCGCGCCAGTGTCCGCCACGGCGTCGCCGAACGCGTCCACTACCACGTCCATCGACGACTTTGCTGATCCCTCCTCGAGCGGCAGCAGCATGAGCTCCATGACCCCAACGCCGACCGCCACCAAGAAGAACAGCACTGCCAGCAGTACCAACACCACGAGCGGTGCTGCCAGCGCCACCGGTACCTACGGAGCGTCTTCGCTCGCTGCGACTGTCGCGGTGGTGTGTGCGTCGGCTCTCCTCTCCGCGTTCTAGAGTACTTTACGTGAGCAGTAACATTTTCCCAAGTGTGTTTGTGTACGTGTTCTGAGCCAATCAATCAATCCTTCCATTATACTATCAATCAGTAAAAGTAAATCAAAGTCCCCAATCCTGCAAGCCCCCATTGCGTCTCCATTGCGTTGTGCGTGCAGCTGACACCGAATACCGTCGAAATGCGGAGGTTGCATGTGACAAAAATGAGGTCATGGTACCATCATTGATACCAAAAGGAAGATTTTGTTGATACCAACGCCTGTGAGAGACCACCAAAATGGCTCGAGTGTGGTCGTCAAACACCAAAAGATTTGCTATTCGTGCGCACTCATCACGAAACCACGCGAAGAGGTTCGACAACGCGAGAATCTTGATACCAAAGTGTCCAGATTTCCCATTGTACGACTCGTTTTGGTACCAAGTATCGAGACGTTATCCATTCCATCCAGTAGTCAGGCCACAATCAGATTCTCAATCTTGTTCGTGTCTCTTTAGCAGATCACCGTCAGTAGTGTCAGACCCACCAAGATCCAAATCGCGTTTTTACATGCCTCCACCAAAATACCTCTCTATTATTCATAATAACACCTTCTTAAATACTATTCAATTACCAATTAACCTTTATAATATACACAATTTCCTGCTTTCAACATAATATCGAATATCAGAGGTCCGTCAACGCATCAGGAGCCAGTGTGCCATTCGTTATCGTCGCTCTGGCAGATGGCATCGCAGAAGCCCCACCAGCATGTGCTGGATGCGCTGCTTCCTTCCTTTTCCATCGCTATCATAACAGCAGGACGTCTGCCACCATGCGCCACCGTCAGTCAGTCAGTCCGCCATTCCATTCTCATCTATTCGACCATTGCATACAAGGAACATACCAGGTCTGCCTCTCCTCTTCATTGCCATTCGCTGATCTGCCAGCTTGTGAGCATATCCAGCCCTCAATCCACCCAAGAGCATATTAGCAGCCTATTAGTATCAAGACCATGCAGCCTCAGCTTATCTTCACTACGGTGCTCCTCGCGATCGCCGGTTCCTCGCAGCAAGTCGACGCGTACGCCAAGTACATGAAGCTCATGCCGAACGGCGCGGATGTGCCAGACGCCCCCGCGGTCGGTCATCCAGATGCCGCGGGTATGGAAGGCGTGAACGACTTCGGCAAGGCGTTCAAGAAGGCTGGAAACGCATGGACCAAGGAGCTCTGCATGGCGGACACCGACGGTGATGGTTTCACGAACGGACAGGAACTGGGTGATCCGTGCTGCACGTGGACGCCAACCTCCACTGCCGGTCTCATCACGGACGGTATCTCGCACCCGAGCGACAAGACCAAGACCCCGAGCAACGCTAAGCTCATCGCTGGATGCTCTACCTCCGGTACGTCCGGTACAACTGGAACGTCGGGAACTTCCGGAACTTCGGCGACGAGCGGGAACTCAACGTCTTCTGGGAAAGAGACGATCAACGACGTGCTCGCGCCAGTGTCCGCGACATCGGCACCTACGACCGGAGGAACCCCAGCAGATGACGACGAGGACGACTCCTCCGAGAGCGCCGTAGTGTCCACTGGTACATCAGGTGCGAGTACGAGCACTGTGGCGTCGGCGGTGGTGCTTGTGTGCGTGTCGGCGCTCGTCGCGACTTTCTAATCCGTGTGTGTGTGTGTGAGTAGTTGTAGACTGTTTTAAACTTAAAATGGAAGTGAAAGAAGGAAATTATCTGTATCACGACGTGGTTACCTGTTGCTGCCATTTCAAAAGTCTTGTGGTAGTGGTAGAGCGAGAAGATGAACAGATTTGCTGAAGTATATTCCATGACGCTGGGCGTTGTCGAGAGTGGATACATATTGCATCATCGATTGCGGATAATAAGCTGTCAAACTATGAGCTGCATGGCACGATTGACTCTGTGTCGGCACGGTTGCTATCCGACCCAGAGTGAATCATCATCAGTGGTGCTTCCTGCTCAGAGCTCAAAAAGCGCTGTTTGTGGTTGTTTTGTGTGTGAATTGTGTGGCATAAGGGGTAGAA
>JALBYZ010001072.1:0-10817 GCA_038050575.1 Globisporangium mamillatum | reverse complement strand
GCATTGCTCTCTTGCTGCTTCTGGTGCATTAATCAATGATCTGCAATACCCCTCACCCCCCCCCCCCTCCATCCAGCCTCCCCTTTTGTCCCCAGTTCTCATCAATCAGTTGAGAAAAAAGATCGATCGGATCCAACCGCACGCAACGAGCACGATGATGAAGCCCGGTCGCGAGAAGCTCAAGATCGACACGGAGGTGCCGTCGAACGTGTACGCGCTGGACTTGCACAAGCTCAGCCAGATCGCACGGATACCGGAGGGCGACCTCGTCAGAGGCATGCAGTCCGAAGATGCTGTCGACATGCAGGGCGTCGTCGTGAACCGCGGACAAGAAGTGCCGTTCGAAGCGGTCGGCAAGTCTCCAGACGAAGACAGTGGGCGCTCAGCGGTGCGTGAGGTGCTTATCACCGCTGCGTCCAGTACGATGTGCCTCGAAGGCTCGGATACGCCAAAGTGTTTGATCCAGCTGGGAGAGTACACGCTGATTGAGCACATCTTGGCGCAACTCTTCGTGGCTGGCATGGAGCGTGTGGTGATCATCATCTCGTACTACGGTCACGAGATCATGGAGCACGTGAAGGACTCGTTCTTGTACCACAAGATGAAGATCGAGTTTCTGAATCTCGGCGAGGAGACGCCGTACGGACATGCGCGCACGCTGCTCTCGGCGCGCGAGATGTTCACAAAGCCTTTCCTCATCCACACGGCGGACCACATCTTTGACAAGGCGATCTTGATGCGTCTGGCGTCGTTCGACCTCGAAGACTGCGTCGCGTGTGTGCTCGTCGACTCGGACACGAAGAAGCTCAAGGGTTTGCCTGACACGGCGGGCAAAGTGCAGTTCGGACAGTCCAGCAACATTCGCCGCATTGGTCGCGGACTCAAGCAATACGACGCGGTTGACGCGGGTCTTTTCCTGACGACGGGGCGGATCTTCGCGGCGCTGGAGATGCTGGCGTATGAGAAACCAAAGTTCTCGCTCGCGGAAGCCTTGAACGTGCTGCGTCCATCGTACGGGTTGAAGTACGTGGACACTGCAGGTGACGTGTGGCTCAGCATTGAAACACAGGAGCAATACGATCGGATTGTCGAGAACGACCTCATGTCGTACCTGTCGCCATGGCCGGTGTTCGTTGCAAAGGACATCGGAGGATCGTCAGATTCGAGTGCTGTGCCGCACTCGGGTAAAAACGTGTTCCTCGCTGTTTCCGCTGCTGACGATGACTCGACGCTTCGAATGGTGGACTCACACCACCGAGGCAGCGTGTTTGAAGGCTTTGTCGTTGGCGTGAACCAGCTCCAAGAGCTGGAAGAGCAGATGGACGAAAGCACGCCACTGCTGAATCCAAGCTCCCCGCACTCGCGCCACCCGTCGAGCCCTTCGATGAAGATCAAGCGCAGGAAAAGCTCGTTCTTAGAGCAAACGGAAGACTCGTTCGTGCTGTCCATTCCTTTCGACCCGTTGGGGATCGAAGAGGGAGAAAATGACGACGTGTTGACGCCAATGACGACGGCGAAGAAAGCGTATCTAATCGAACTACCGCAGACGACCCGCGTGCGAGGCGAGTCCCAGCAGTTCGTGCTCGCGGTTCCTGAAAGTGACAGCGACTTCAAGCGTCCAAGTCTCCTGCGCAGGTTATCGTCGCTGCCGACTGATGTGAAGGGCGTTGCGGTGGAAACACTAGAGCTGAAGAACGGCGCATTAGAGCTGCAAATCCGCGTCAAGCACCAAGTTCCTGTCGTGGGGTACCTTCTGCTGTTCGCGTCGCTTTTGACCATCTCGTCTCTCGGCCCAGCGCTCGACTTGCAGACAGGCGTGAACCCCTTCATGAAGCTGTTTTGGCGCTCGATTGCGTCGGTCTTGGTGTTTTTACCGTTTGCCGCGTGGTCGATCTTCGATGACGGCTTCCCTCGCCTGACGACTCGGAATATGTTCCTGTTCCTCTCGTGCTCGCTGTCGTACTCGCTGTTTATGATGACGTTCTTGTGGGCGCTCAACCACACCTCCATCGGGCACGCGTACATTTTCAACAACTGCCACTCGCTGATCATGGTCATCGGTCGCCTCTTGCTCGGACAGTACGTGTCGCAGTTTGAAGGTATTGGCACTGGAATCGGGATCATTGGTGGGACAATCACAACGCTGGACCACTCTCCGATAACCGGATCCTCCTCGACAGTTGCGGACGTCACGTTGTCGGGAGATCTGGTCGCTCTGCTTGGCGCCATCGGCGGAGTGTTTTACTTGATCACTGCGAAGAAGCTGCGTACGGAAATGAACGTGTCGGTGCTGCTGACGGGCGTGTTCTTGGTGTCCGGGCTGCTGCACTTCCCAATTTTCTCGATTCTTGAGATCCCGTTCGAGTTCTCGACGGATGACACGATCGGACTCTTTGGCTGGGTCCGCTCGACACGCATCTTTACGGAAATGTACATTGTCGTGGTCTGCACGTTTATCGGCACGCTCGGGTACTTGAGCGTGATGAAGTATTTCGATCCAATTGTTGTCTCCGTGGTGATGCTGATGGAGCCGATCCTGGCGAGCATGCTCGGTGTCGTTGCCGGTGTCGACGTTGTGCCTGGGTATTTCACCATCGGCGGGTCGTTGCTGATCATCCTCGGAACGTCGCTGGTGATCGTCTCGAATTCGTCGCACACGGAGTCGATCGACGCGACGGAGGCGATGTCGACGACGTCGGCGTCGCTGCCAAAGTCGCTCACGTCCACAAGCGCTGGCATCCGGAAACCGAACGTCAACTACGTGTAAACGGGAATGAACCTTTGGACAGAAGGCGAGCAAAACAATCACCCCATTGCTCATGTGCACACTCACTCACTCTACACATTCACAAACAAATACAAATCAACTTTGCCAACACGATCAGCGACTCGACTCATCCTTCACCTGTATATATAACCTTCCAGACCACCAGAGCACTGTACCCATTAGTTGCAAATGTGGTTGAATTGACAGCACACAAAAGTGGCAACTTACTGTACACTGGCGCCAGCCAGATTGACGAGAAGCTCGAGATGGGCTGCTACGTGAGCGGGCTGTACCTTGAAGGCGCATCGTGGGACCTCGCGAAAAGCTGCCTGGCAGCGCAGCACCCGAAGAAGCTCATCGAAGAGCTCCCGATCCTGCAGGTGATCCCGATCGAGGCGAACCGCTTGAAGCTGCAGAACACGTTCCGAACGCCCGTGTACGTGACGCAATCACGACGCAACGCGATGGGCGTCGGACTCGTCTTTGAAGCCGACCTCTTCTCCCACGAGCACGCGAGCCACTGGGTGCTGCAAGGCGTCGCGCTCTGTCTCAACACCGACTCGTAGGTAGGACTGGACGAATGAAAGCAAGTGGGATAGACTGTCGTCCAGAGACACCTGGGCAATTGATAGATTGCACACAGATGAACCTGTTCACATATGACAAGAATTGACGTCATCCTCCAACGTCTCCAACGCCATCCAAAGTGTAGCCATGTTGAATATCCTCTATCCACGTTTGCTGCGAGTTCATAAAATACAGCAATCTTCACAGTACCACCTTTTATAAACTTAGCGAGTTTTCTTTCGCGCTTTGAAATTCTCTCTCAAACAAAAACTGCAAACTCTGTTTGCCCCATTTAAACTCGAAGCCAACGCAGCAGAAGCAGCAGCTAGTAAGCCATGTCGTCGTCGTCCGCGCGCATCAGCGAGCGCCAGCGCAGCTTCAAGAAGGGCATTGACGCCGACATGACGCGCCGCCGTCGCGAGAGCACCACCGTGCAGATCCGCAAGACCGTCAAGGAGGACCGGCTCAACCAGCGACGGCGCATCATGGACACGATGGTTGGTGATTTACCCACTCTTGCGCATTCTTCCTATGTTGCAGTTGATGCGACAAGCTACTACTACTATGCGCGCATGACCACTAACGCCAAGCTGCTGATGCTGCTGTGTATGTATGCGTGTGTTGCCTTTTTGTATCTACGCAGGGGGAGCTCAATGCGGCTGAAGACAGCATCGACATGGCGGGAATGTCTCCTGGCACGCCACCCAACGGCGTCAGTGTACGTGTGGAACGGACTTGTTCAGTGCTTCTAGCGACCATCTTTTACTTCAAACATGTGCGTATTCACGTGCTGATCACTCTTTGTGTGTGTGATATGTGTCTGCAGATCCAGGACCTCCCGAAAATCGCGGCGATGATCCAGTCGCTTGACCCGATGGAGCAAACCACGGCGGTCGCCAAACTGCGTCGCTTGCTCTCTCTCGGTACACTTGCTACTCGCTTTCTACTGCTGCAATGGAGTCTGTATGACGCAGCGCTGACTGATGCGCTCATGTATCTCGTGTATACATTTAACAGAAAACAGTCCGCCGATCCAGGAAGTGATCAACCTCGGCGTTGTGCCGCTGCTCGTGAACTTTCTGCGCATGCACGACAAGCCAGAGCTCCAGTTCGAGTCTGCGTGGGCGCTGACCAATATCGCGTCAGGCACGTCCAACCACACCGACGGGGTGATCTCGTGTGGCGCCGTGCCCGTGCTCTGCGAGCTGCTGCTTTCCTCGAACGAAGACGTGTGCGAGCAGGCGGTGTGGGCGCTCGGCAACATCTCGGGCGACTCGCCGCAGTGCCGAGACTTAGTGCTGAACTCGGGCGCGATGATGCCGCTGCTGGCGGTGCTGCGAAGGAGCTCGGGCAAGATCAGCATCCTGCGCAATGCGACGTGGGCACTATCAAATTTCTGCAGGGGCAAGCCAAAGCCGGACTTCAACCTCGTGAGCCCCGCGCTGATGCTGCTGCCGCACCTGATCTTCTCGCCTGACGAGGAGGTTGCGACCGATGCCTGCTGGACGCTCTCATACCTTTCAGATGGAAGATCCGAGTGCATCCAGGCGGTGATCGACGCGGGCGTGTGCTCCAAAGTCGTGGACTTGATCGGCCACAACCTCACGTCAATCCAGACCCCTGCGCTGCGCACAGTGGGCAACATTGTCACAGGCGACGAGCACCAGACGCAGGCGATCTTGGACCTTGGCATCCTGCCGCGCCTCGTGCCGCTGCTCAAGCACCAGAAGAAGCTCATCCGGAAAGAGGCGTGCTGGGCGATCTCCAACATTACTGCGGGCACGCAGAGCCAGATCCAGGAGGTGATCGACGCGAATATCATCGCGCCGCTGCTGTTCCAGCTCTCGACCGTCGAGTTCGAAGTGAAAAAAGAAGCCGCATGGGCGATCTCGAACGCCACGTCCGGCGGATCCCCCGACCAGATCAAATATTTAGTCCATCAAGGTTTGTTAGCTTATTCCATATCCTACTGCCATTCACGCGATGCAGGTGATCGAACCTAACATCTCTCTATCGTGATGTTCGATAGGATGCATTCCTCCGCTCGTGAAACTGCTCGACTCCCAAGACACGCAGGTGATCAACGTGTGTCTGGACGCACTAGAGAACATTTTGCGACTCGGCGAGGCGGAGCGCACGATCGACGGCGACAACAAGATGGCGATCTACATTGAAGAAGCCGAGGGCCTCGAGCTGATCCAGAACCTCCAGTACCACCAAGAAGAAGGTTGGTTCACCGATCTTTCTTGCCTGTCAACCTGCGTTGAATCGTTTCTTGACATCAACTGACCACCAACCATTGTTACTATTCCTTTCTCACAGAGCTCTACGAGAAAGCGGTTCGTATTATTCGAGACTACTTTGACGGTGATGACGACGAAGAGTTCGAGTACTTGGCGCCAGAGATCGACTTTGATTCGCGGCAGTTCGCGTTCGGGTCTGATAATCACTCGGCAGCTGGGAACCAGTTTAATTTTTAGCGTCGAATAAGAGAATGAGTGGTGAGTGATTTCACGTTTTACAGTCCAAGTTCAATCAACCAAAACGAGAGCAAGAAAGAGAGAGTTCATACCGAAGCCTGCCTGTTGTTCTGTTAGTGTGCCCATTTTTTCAAAATGTCGCTCACACAATTTCCATGCAACTTTCAAGAAGATCTTTTCGGGAATACAAGAGCTACCTTCGCAAATGCAAATTGGTTCCTTATATTCCAAGTTACGAGCTCAAGATCCGCTCTTTCTCTCTCCACCTGCACGGATTCATAGTCACATCTCAGCATCAGCAGCATCCGTCGTCACCAGTGAAAAAGAGATCATGCTTCCTTGTCCTGGTTCCTTCCGCCTTCAGTGCAATCGTCAACTGGACCCTCGTCATCAACGAGGGGGACGGGGAGCTCTTTCTCTCGCAGCGCTTCCTTGCCTTTTACTCGCTCTGGTACGTCGGAACCACGAGGATGTGCCACTGGTGCAGCCAGCAGCACGCCCAGAAGAGCCACAAGCAGAGGCCCGTCATGAACGACAAGAGCGTAAATATGCTGTTTCAGACACAACAGCACGCGCAATGGTTAGCTTAGCAGGGAAAAGGGAGGGGAGGACACGGCAGGTGAATGCGCATGAACGCTAATACAATAAATCCACGTACGAGGCGTTCTCCTTGTTCATCTTGCCGGTCACACCCATGCCGATGCCCGCGAAAACCGCCAGCAGCGTGAGTACAAAGTACGTGATCGTGCCGGACATGAGCGGCGCGGGAATCTCCATCTTGCTATACGAGTGTGTGGCGTTAGGGCTGGAGCGTCTTGTGTGTGTGCGTGATTCCACGGAGCGCTCGCGTCTGCTGGGCTATGGAGAGAGCGCGAATGATCTTCTACCGGCGCTCTGGACGTCTGCCTGCTTTTCCTGCCGCGTTCTGGTTCTCGCTGCTGCTGCTGATCTATTTATTCTCGCTCGCTCGCTCGCATCAGATCACGAGGAGGCTTTTTTGTGTGGGAGTTTGTATTGCGGTCATCGACCTCTTGGCGGATTGGAATGAAGATAGGACTTTCGAGACAAGATTGCAAAAACGAAGGCTTTCTCTGTGTCCAAAAGAATCAGCACTAAAAATAGGACCAAATAAACTAAATAACGTGGGACACATCATACTTGAGATAAGGTAGACCACACAATTTCATGGCTGTGACCAGTTAGTTCATGTGGCCCACATCAATGTGACGCGTCTCCAAATCTCGCGTGCTCATGTGCGCTCGTGACCGCGCACATGGCTTCTTCGAAGCACCAAAAGCACGAGGGAATGCTGTTGTTCCATTGCGAGAGCGTTTTGATGGATCACCAAATCCAAATCTAATCCCATGAGTTAGAAGTTCGAAGTGACCTCAGACACAAATGTGTGTGCGGTGAGGATACAAAGGTCGGGGCAAATGAGACATCTGCTTGGCCTCGAGGAGCTTCCTGACAAAGTGGGACTGTCCATCCGTCATTCTCGAACATGCCAAGCACCAAACAAATGTAACTTGTGAGCCATTCAGTCTACACTCTTTGGTTGTATGGGAGAGAATCTATGGTGTTCTTCTTCTCTTTACCACCTGCAATGCTTGGGTGTGGTGGACGCTTTGGCTTCTTGGCTCTCTCTCATGAGAAACCAAACAGTGGGTGTGCTGTAGGCAAACTCAATGAGCGCGCGCCACGCCAGATGACATCACCTTTGAGTCACGCGCGTCCTTTCCATGACATCGCACGCGCTTCACTGGACCACTGTACTCTATAAATCGATACATGCATGTTTACGGTGCTCGTAGCCATCCAGCGTTTCGTGAGGCAAACGCTTTTTTCCTTTGTGAGAGGGAGATTATGCCCCGCTTCCTGGCTGAGATGCCAGAATCATGTTTGGCTGGCTGGTACGGCCCCAACTTCTTCACCATTATCACACATTCGGTTCAATTCAGTCCATTAGCCATTTTGAACACGCGAAACCCGGGTTGCTTGGATGAACACAAGGAAGGGCTTTTGCTCATTGCAGTAATGTCATGAGTGCAAACCTATTCGAGCTCCCTATATTTGCATGCATGTCCAACCAAATGGCGTGGGCTTTGCTGCATCTTGAACAATCCTCACGTTGCTCTGTCAGTCATTCACCTCGACGCGTGCGTGTGTGTGTTCTGCGCCAAGTGCGACTGGCTATGCTCCGCTTTGGGCCGCATGTTGCCCTCTTTCTTCATCATCGTTGTCGTCGACAGTCTTGGTGACGTCTATCTGTATCATATCTGAGAGGTTCTCTCTTTAGATATACCCTTCAAAATAACTGTAATTTTGAATATCATCTGTCAGCGGTTTTCTACATTTTTAGGTTAATAACTTGCCTTGGCATAACCTGTATCACGTTATACAGTACATGATGACACACAAATACAGTAAAATGGAAAGTGATCGCAGCACATCTATTTCAAATTCCGAACCAAAATTGAATTTTGCAACTGTGGCTCGTGCGTGCAAGCAATCAACTTGGAGAGGGGGCAAGAGGCTGAAGGACGAAGGACAGGAGGAGGAGGGGTGAGTGACCAAATAATGAAACACGAGCATACTGAAAGCAAGACGAGATACCTTTTGCTTGGGAGAGAGAGTGAGCTCACAAACAAGCGCCGCCTGCACACCACCGCCCCTCACTCCGCTTGCGTTCATTTCTGCTTTTGAGCTCCCGAGAAGAAGTCCGAAGCCCCCGCCCCTCCCCTTCCACCCCACAGCAACAGCAGCCATGGCCACCGCCGACTTCACCCGCGACCCGATCAAGGTCAACAGCAAGAACGTCGTGTACACGGAGGACGAGATCATCTCGCAGTACACGTATACCACGACCAAGGTCGAGGGCAACGTGGCCACCCCACTCGAGGAGAAGTACACGTTCAAGACCGCGCGCAAGGTGCCAAAGGTGGGTGCCATGATCGTCGGCATTGGCGGCAACAACGGCTCGACGCTCGTCGCGTCCGTGCTCGCGAACAAGCTCGGCCTCACGTGGACCACGAAGGAGGGCGTGCAGCACCCAAACTACTACGGCTCGGTCACGCAGGCGTCGACCGTGCGTCTCGGCACGAACTCGAACGGCGAGGGCGTGTACATCCCGTTCTACAACTTGCTGCCAATGGTGTCGCCAAACGACCTCGTCATCGGTGGCTGGGATATCTCGGCGCACAACCTCGCGGAGGCCATGCAGCGCGCGCAGGTGCTCGACTTTGATCTCCAGCGCCAGTTGGTGCCACACCTCGAGAAGATCAAGCCACTGCCATCGATCTACTACCCAGACTTCATTGCCGCGAACCAGGCGGACCGCGCCGACAACTTGCTTAAGGGCTCCAAGCAGGAGAACCTCGAGCAGGTGCGTCAGCAGATCCGCGACTTCAAGGCGGCCAACGGCCTCGACAAGGTCATTGTGCTGTGGTCGGCGAACACGGAGCGTTTCTCGGACATCGTCGAGGGCGTGAACGACACGTCGGCGAATCTGCTCGAGTCGATCAAGGCGAACGAATCCGAGGTGTCACCATCGACGATCTTCGCGGTCGCCTCGATCTTGGAAGGCTGCACGTACATCAACGGCAGCCCACAGAACACCTTCGTGCCAGGTGTGCTGGACCTCGCGGAGGAGAAGAACGTGTTCGTTGGCGGTGACGACTTCAAGTCTGGCCAGACCAAGATGAAGTCGGTGCTCGTGGACTTCCTCGTGTCGGCCGGTATCAAGCCAGTGTCGATTGTGAGCTACAACCACTTGGGCAACAACGACGGCAAGAACCTGTCGGCGCCACAGCAGTTCCGCTCGAAGGAGATCTCCAAGTCGAACGTCGTGGACGACATGGTGGCGTCGAACCGCATGCTCTACAAGGAGGGTGAGCACCCAGACCACGTGGTGGTGATCAAGTACGTGCCATTCGTTGGCGACAGCAAGCGCGCGCTGGACGAGTACACGTCTAAGATTTTCATGAACGGCACGAACACGATCTCGATGCACAACACGTGCGAAGACTCGCTGCTCGCGACGCCTCTGATCTTGGACTTGGTGATCATCGCCGAGCTCGCGGAGCGCATCCAGCTCAAGAAGGAAGGTTCTGACGAGTTCGAGCGCCTCCACTCGGTGCTGTCGCTCCTGAGCTACATGCTGAAGGCGCCTTTGGTGCCACGCGGCACCCCAGTCGTGAACGCTCTGTTCGCGCAGCGTGAAGCCATTATCAACATCTTCCGCGCGTGCCTGGCACTGCCATCCGAAAACCACATGCTGCTCGAGAACAAGCTGACCAGTTTGATCAACAACCGCGCCTAAGCTCATGGGGCCTTTTGCTGGTGAGTTGTCCGTCCACCAACGAACAGACAGAGAGAGATAATTGATTGATGATTTGGTATATTGACGAAAAACGCGAATGAAGGAAGACGAAGGAAACGAAAAGCGCATATTATGCTGCTGCAGTTGACGAAGAGCTCCTATTAACGTTGAAGTTAGTGTTTGTGTGTGTGTTTGGTGTGTTGCTACCATCTGATGGCGTTACCTGATTGTTCTTGGTGGTGCATGGAGCTGCTGTAATCCTCCGCTCAACCATTCCCCCTATGTGTACTGGTATGTCTCTCGACATCCCTCCATTAACAACGAGCGCGCACACACTGCTGCAAAGAGCAATGAGTGACGGATGCTATCAGCTCTGTGTTTGGACGAACACATGTGGAGGTGAGTCCTGCGGCTTGTGCGTTTGATGCGCGTTCATGCAACTTGATCGATTGCGCTTTCCCCATTCGCATTCAGGATTCGTTGAGGATGTGAGACTGAAGAGGCCAACTCCTAGCCACACGTCGATTTTAGGGACGGGACTCCCTAACGAACTAAATTGATTCAATTAGGGCACTATGTGACCACCAAGATGTGTTTGTATAGTCCGTTGATAAATTATAGACACCCCCCTCCGTCTCTGGCCTCGTATGGAAACTGTGCGACTTCGCAAGTGGTGTTAAAGTAT
>JALBYZ010001071.1:0-10824 GCA_038050575.1 Globisporangium mamillatum | reverse complement strand
GTCGACATTAGGTTCAGCGTGAACATGATGATCTTCCGTAGAGACCACCCCATGGTGCTTTTTGCGAGGAGGACTGCGTGGTCGTGGCTGCCTGGAGCTTTGGAAGTTTTTCAGTGTGCGCTGGAGCGAGCGAATTCACGTGTGAGGCGTCCGTTGAGCTCTTTTCGCACATTGAAAAAGAGAAGGAGTGTGATAGATCCCGATGTGAAACCTCTCCATCCAGCACGAAAGGACGTGACGAAACCACTCGCTGGCTCTGCACGCGCCGCACCTGCAAATAGAAATGAATGCAACAAGTCAGTGACTGACCGGACGCTAGAGCGCTGCGCTCTCTTGTCGGTGAAACCACTCGGAAATTCACACACATGACAGCGAGAGCGTGGCAGAAATGATTACAACACACGCCGCTTCGTACTGTGGAATGAGACGATGATCCCACGTTGAAAAGTGGTATACTGGTCATAAAGCGTATACTAAAGCACTTCGAAGTTTACACGCACGCTAACCAACCGAGGTGAGTTTACTTGTTTTGTACGCGCACAGTGCCGAGCAGTTCGAGTGTGCAGAGGACATTCACTTCACAATATCGAGTATCCCTGGATGCGAATAACGTCAATTGGATTAGTAGGTCGCTATATCTGCGATAGCAAGTCGATCGATTACAACTCTATACCTATTGCGACTGAGACGTCAGCGCCAGTATCACCGTCACGTCAGAAAC
Organism: Globisporangium mamillatum; assembly: GCA_038050575.1. Classification (NCBI taxonomy): domain Eukaryota; phylum Oomycota; class Peronosporomycetes; order Pythiales; family Pythiaceae; genus Globisporangium; species Globisporangium mamillatum. The sequence continues at coordinate 10,103 of JALBYZ010001071.1, read as the reverse complement.
TCAGACAAGGCAGGACCTGCTGACAGCACATCGGGTATAAGAGTTTGAGTTAAAGCGAACGATGACACGAAATTCGAGACCATGCTCTCGCGTCTACTACTTCACTGCCACTGGTACTTTCTCATTTAAGTTTTGTCTACCGTAGATCTGGCTATACAGTGCTGGCCATATTTATAAGACCAGCGCGAATGCAAGCGCAAAAGTTGATGAATGGAGCTGGAAACTGGGCACTTCACTTCCACACCGAAGTCCCACTTGCGGCGCGTGTTTTAGTATCTAACAATGAAAATTGACAGCGTAACAGAAAATAACGCTATTTGTGGGTGGACATAAGTATAAGACCGAGCTGGTAACATTGGTATTGATTGATCTTAAGAGCGATTCAGTGATTGCTAATACGGTGTCTTGCTTCCCTTGCACTCGAGAACCGTTGCGCATCCGCGGTTCATCGATCTAACCAGTCTATCAGTGTATTCGGGGGATATTTCATCCCAAGCCCGGAAGATTGCGCCCTGGAGGTCGGTCTTCGTCATGAACTGCTTCCCGCCTTCGTACACACGGCGCGCGAGTATTCCCCAGATGTTTTCAATCGGGTTGAGATCAGGAGAGAGCGCCGGCCACTTCATCATGCTCACGCCGCGTTTATCAAGCCACTGCGTCATGAAGCGGGATCGGTGGATGGAGGCGTTGTCTTGCTGAAACGTGAAGCCTCCCGGGTGGTACTGAGCGGTGAACGGCAGCAGGTAGTTGCGCAGCGTGCTGACGTAGTCCTCGCTGTTCTGTCGTCCGGAGAGCATAGCAAGACGCGACTTCCCTTTGGCCGAAAACGCTCCCCACACCATCACCGATCCACCACCCGCTTGACGCTTGCAGTAGATCTGCTCCTCTTTGCGAAGGTCGTGCCAGTAATACTGGAGTCCGTCTGGGCCGTCGAGATTGAACTTCTTCTCGTCAGGGAAGACCACTGACTCCCACTGAGCGCCGAGAACGACTGGCACCCGAGCCCATTCGAGGCGTGCCATCTTATGCGCTTTCGTAAGCGTGGGGCTGCTCTTGCGCTTGATGTAACGCAGCGTATCTTAACAAGCGAGCAGTCGACGAACTGAGCGAGTAGAAACCGTGAAGTCGAGCGCTCAGACCAACTGAGACGAGCTATACTGGCCAGTTTGCGCTGCTCTGACGATGCGCCGAATGGTTGTTGCGGGCAAGCTGGAACGTCTTCCTGATCACCGTGTGGTGTTGTAGCGCCCCGGACCACGCAAGTGTGCTTGGACAACGGTCTTGGAGCGTCGAATCGCTACTGCAATCTTTCTTTGGCTCCTGCCGGCCGCGTTCATGGCCAAGACCTGGCCTTGCTCATAGTCGGACAGTGACGGACCTCTTGGCATCGCAAAACTTGTTCTCTCGCTTTGAAAATCACATATAAGTAAGTACTAAGTCTGTTCAATGTAAAAAAACGCCTTTCAAAGGCAAACGAACGCATCTGAGGCAATAACGAACGGCGCTTCCAAAGTGGTCTTATATATTCTTCCAGGGGCTTGGCGCGTTATTTTCTAGAGTGCCATCAGTTTTTCTTGTATTGGGATGTGGGGAGCACCAAACGATTGGTCCGAACGAGGCGAGTGGTGGGGCGTAATTACGAATGTAAATATGGCATTTTGTGGTCGCAAGTGTAAAAAAACTGGTGGTCTTATAAATATGGTCAGCACTGTAGCTGCACAAATATACCCCTGCAGTGTAATGCAAGCGCAACAAGATGCAGTTCTGCTCCTCAACTATTATGCAAGTACAGTCAACAAAACTAGCTTCGTAGTAGTGTCACTGGGCAAGTGTCGTCGCCTGGCTTGCTGGATACGGCACACAGGGATGTCGGCTGGGCAAAATACGTAGTGTCGGAGACATTAAGCACCATGGTGGGCTTGTGCTTTGCAAGTCGCCATCACGGACCTTTTGACGTTCGCGTGGAGAGGCAACGGAAAATCGTCTTGCAGCACTTCGCGTAATGCAGATGTTCGGTAGCTTGCTGTACAATAGAAGCTTCAAGCTTGGATAACTGTGTTTTTGCTCTCGTAGCAAACTCGGTTAATAGTTAACCATTTAGATACAATACTTTCTGGATATACTGTCACATACAATTCTCAAGAAAACATTGGATATCTGACTGATCCAAAGCCAATCTCCGAAAGTGGGGGTTACGTGGTTTTAAAAAATTATCGTTCTGGCTCGCCAAATATCGATTTGTATCTTGGGAGCTGTATGCGACAGTATAGCCAATATAGTTGTAGGCTATCTTTTTCCTGTCCTGGTAAAAGGTTTCTAAAAAGGCAGCTTAAATCGTGGTTACTTACGAAAGTCAACAGCTTGGTTGGTTACTCACTACTTGGTGCTCAGCAGCTTTTGGTTGGAAGGAAGCAAGCGACGCACAAAAGACACACAACTTGCCATCAAAGCCACAAGACGAAGAGCTCCATGGCGCGCGAACACACCAGCAGCAGAGCGAGCGGTGCCAAAGCCCAGACAGCACACGCAGCAGCACACACGTCTAGCTCCTTGAATACACCACCATCAGCAGTAGCAGCAGCGGATGGCGCCGACGGCAAGAGCTCGCGGCTGTTTGTGCAGAACCTACCGGCGTACGTGGACTCGAACCGCCTGCGCGAGCACTTTGGCTCCAAGGGCGAGGTCACGGACGCCGTGGTGATCCGAACGAAGGACAGCAAGACGTCGCGTCGCTTTGGCTTCGTGGGCTATAAGACGCCTGAGCAGGCCCAGGTCGCCTGCGCGTTCTTCCACCAGTCCTTCCTGGACACATGCAGGATCAACGTGCGCTTCGCTATTCAGGTACGTCAAGGTCTTGTTGCTGATTGGTGATCAAGTGCTAGACGTTGTATGGAAGAGCTCACGTATATGAATATCGTTATGCGCTTGTAGAGAGAGTCGGAGGAGATGGCGCGACCGTGGAGTAAGTACTCGGTGGGCAGCTCGCGCTTCCAGGGCGACGCCAAGCAGCTGAAGGACTCAGCTGCGGAGGAGGAGAGCATGGATGAGGACCCAAAGCAGAAGAGCAAGAAGGGCAAGCAGCAGGGACCGGTGGATGAGAACTCGGAGGAGTTCCAGCAGTTCATGGATACCATGCAGGCGCGTTCCAAGACGCGCTTCTGGGCAAACGACGACGGTCAGGGACCGGAGGTCCAGGCGAAAGCGGAAGCCGCGGCACTGCTGGAAGGCGACTCGGACGACGAGGAAGAGTACCAGGAGCTCAAGCATAAGGGCGACGATGAGCAGAGTGGCGCTAGCAAGGAGATGTCGGATCTCGACTTTTTGCGCTCGAAAGTGAGCAAGAAGATCGATGACGAGGCGCAATCGGATGACGACGACGACGCCGGTAGCGAGAAGCAGTATGCAGAGAACATTGAGGACGATGACGATGAGGAGGGCGATGAGGACGCACAAAAGCAGAAGAGCAAGGCGAGCGGCGGCAACAATGGAGGAGCAAGCATGGGTGCCTACAACGACGAAGACAACAGCAAGCCCACGGCGCGGCTGTTTGTGCGCAACCTGCCATACACTGCGGAGGAAGAGGACCTGATGGACCTCTTCTCGGCGCACGGCCAGATCGTCGAGGTGCACATGCCGCTGGACGACACGAAGCGCCGCAAGGGCTTTGGGTTCGTGCTGTTCAAGAACACGGTAGACGCACAGGCGGCGCTGAATGCGCTGAACGGGTTTGCGTTCCAGGGCCGACTGCTGCACGTGTTCTTCGCCAAGATGAAGCCCGAGAAGATCGACCCGGAGCAGATGCTGCAGGATCCGAACCTGACCTACAAGCAGAAGAAAGAGCTCGAGCGCCAGATCACAGCGAGCAAGCAGACGGGCTGGAACGCGTCGTTCATCCGCGGCGACGCCACCGTGGGCTCGCTCGCGCAGCGCATGGGTGTCAAGCGCGGCGACATCATGGACAAGGAGAACGGCAACATGGCGGTGCGCCTAGCGATCGGCGAGACGATGCTCGTGAAGGAGAACAAGGATTTCTTCGCGGAAGAGGGCGTGGATCTGAACGCGATCGAGGGTGCGCTCGTCAAGACCGGTCAGACGTCCAGCACAACGGCCAAGCAGAAAGTGGAGCGCAGCACGACGGTGATCCTGATCAAGAACCTGCCGCACACGACCGAGGAGGAAGAGCTCGCGCAGCTGTTCCGCAAGCACGGCGAGATCGGACGCTTCCTGCTACCGCCGTCCAAGACGCTGGCGCTCGTCGAGTTCTTTGAGCCGTCCGAAGCGCGCAAGGCGTTTCGGTCGCTGGCGTACAAGAAGTACCAGCATGTGCCGCTGTACCTGGAGTGGGCGCCGCTCAAGGTGTTTAACAAGGACGCCAAGAAGCCCACGAAGGAGGAAGAGAAGGGCATCAAGACCACCGCCGCCGTACTGGACGTGAACGACGACGAGAACGCAGCGGACGCGAACAACACGGTCTGGGTCAAGAACCTGAGCTTCGCGACCAAGGAGCAGGGACTCGAGAAGCTCTTCAAGCAATGCGGCAAGCTGCGCAAGGTCACGGTCGCGCGGCGCAAGGACCCGAAGCGCGGGATGCTCTCCATGGGCTTCGGCTTCGTCGAGTTCGAGGACGCCAAGCATGCCGAGGCGGCGATCAAGTCGCTGCAGTCGACGGTACTGGACGGCCACGCACTGAATCTCAAGATCTCGCAGAAGAAAATGACGCAGGCACCGAAGCGGAAAGCTGAGGAGGAAGCCAGCGGCGGCCGCAAGTCCAAGATTATCGTGCGCAACGTGGCGTTCGAGGCCACGAGCAACGAGATCCGTGAGCTCTTCGGCGCCTTCGGACAGCTCAAGCGTGTGCGCATGCCCAAGAAGTTCGACGGCAAGCACCGCGGCTTCGCGTTCGTGGAGTTCCTGACGGAGCAGGAGGCGCAGAGTGCGTTCTCGGCGCTCTCGAGCTCGCACCTGTACGGCCGTCACTTGGTGCTCGAGTGGGCCGAGGACGCCGACGACATCGACACGCTGCGCGCCAAGGCGACCAAGGACCTGTCGGTGATCAACGGTATGTTTGTGCATGGATGTTGTTTTGTTTGTTTTAGGTTGATGTCCTAACATTGTCCTGCATTTGTTGCTGTTTGTTTGTGTCTATTACAGAATCGGATCGCCGCAAGCGCATGAAACGCGACGAAGACGATGAAGAGGACAACGACGACGAGTATTAATTTAGGCCAACGCTAGGGCGTCTCGCAGAGAGAGACACACAGACAAAGATGGACAAAAGAACCAGAACTTCATACTAATACCTGAGATTATTAACACGGGGAGCTCTTCTCATCAAGAGTTGATTGTTGTTGCTTGCTCCCAAGTCAAATCTCCTCGCACGCAGCTCCTCTCGACAGCTTGCTTGATCCAACAATCTCTCCAGGTCCCAGTCCCATCACTTTGTGCAAACTGCCTTCAGCATGTGATCTCAAGCCTCCAGGCACCCACACCATCCAGCACTCCAAGCAAATCAACCAAAGCATCCAAGACCACCATGGATCCTGCACGAACGAGCCGAGCCAGCCCTAACTACAGAAGATGACTCCACCGACGCCAAAGCAGTAGCTGCTGCTCGCCAAGGAAGCGCAGAGCGGTGGTGCTTCCTTCTTTCGACTCGGAAGGCGTCGCGACCTCACTCAGTTGACCGAACTGACAAACGCCTGATAGAATTGATGAATTTACGGTTTGCGCAAGCACTTGAGAAGAAACGTCAATTCATTGCACGCATGCATATATTTATCTTTGTTCATGTGTTCACTCAAACCAACCTGGTGGGGGGACCTATCTTTTTTCTATCTAGAGGCGACTGCTGTGCGGACGCGCCACCTTGGCATCGTGCTGGATGAGCGCCAGCTGCTTGTGTGTGTACGTCAGCGGGTTCTTCTGCGAGCTCGCGAACTGCGAGACCGTGTGGCCATTCTCCGAAGTGAGCTTCCACTTGGTTGTGAGTAGTCCCTCGACGCCCACGGGACCACGCGCGTGGATGCGGCCCGTGCTGATGCCCACCTCCGCGCCGAGGCCGAAGCGGTAGCCGTCCGCGAAGCGCGTGCTCACATTGTGAAACACGCACGCGCTGTCGATGTTCTGCTGGAACTCACTGGCGGCGTCTTGGTTCTCCGTCACGATGCACTCCGTGTGCCCGCTGCTGTGCTCGTTAATGTGCTTCACGGCAGTGTCGAGTCCGTTCACGACCTCGACGCTCAGGTCCTTGGTGCCATACTCGGTCGAGAGCAAGGTCGTCTTTCGCGATCGCTGCGTCGAGAGACCGAGCTTGTCGGCGTTCGGGCCGACGTGCAGCGTCACGCCCGCCTTCTCGAGCGCCGTGAGCACCGTCTTCGCCTCTCCGCTCGTGACAAAGAACTCGTCAATGAGCAGCGTCTCGAGCGCATTGCATGCCGCTGGGTAGTCAATCTTGGCGTCAATCGCCAGCTCAATCGCCTTGTCCAGCTTCGCGTCGCTGTGGATGTACATGTGGCAGACGCCCTCAGCGTGGCCAAGCACGGGGATGCGCGTGTTCTTCTTGATGTTGCTCACCATCGCGCCAGAGCCGCGCGGGATGCACAGGTCGATGACGTCGTCCAGACGCAGCAAGTCCGAGATCTCTTCGCGGGACGTGACCAGGCCGATCACGTTCTTGCTCACCTTGCCCTTCGTCTCCGCGTCAACAGCGTCCACGATGATCTGGTGCAGAATCGCATTGCTGTGTGCAGCTTCCTTGCCACCCTTGAGCAGGAGTCCATTGCCACTTCGCAACGAAAGCGCGGCGATCTGCGGCAACGAGTCTGGACGGCTCTCGAAGATCACGAGCAGCACGCCGATCGGCGCAGTCTCCTGGTGCAGGATCAGTCCCGACGCGAGCTCCGTGCGCTTGAGCATCTTGCCAATCGGTTCTTCCTGCACCGCGATGGACTTGATGCCCTCGGCGAGCGTCTCGAGCTTGGTCTTCGTGAGCTTCAGACGCGCGAGCAGTCCGTCGTCCAGCGAAGACACCTCAGCGGCGTGCAGATCCGCCTGGTTCGCCTTCAGGATCGCAGGGCTTTGCGCCACGAGCTCTTTCGCGATGCGCTGCAGAATGTTCGCGCGCTCCTCGGAGCTCAGCTTCTGCAGTTGGCGGCATCCGTCGCGCGCCGCATTCGCCATGTCTTCTGAGGACATCGTGTCGGACGATGCAGAGCCAGGATTCGCGACAAAGAGCGTGCCGTGATTCGCGCCATTCAGCACTGCCGTGACAATGCCGTACTTGAAGCCGCTGGCGATCACGACTGCCTTGACGCCGCGCGCAATCGCTCCCTGCGCAGCCTCGATCTTCGAGCCCATACCGCCGCGGCCCATGGTGGACTTCTCGCCGATTTCAAAGTCAGCGCTGTCGGTGTGGAACACTGGGATAACCTTGGCGCCTGGCTGGCTCGGTGGCTTATTGTAGAGCCCCTCGACGTCCGTGAGCAGCAGGATCAAATCGGCTTCGATGATGCCGCCGACCAGCGACGCGAGCGAGTCGTTGTCGCTGAACACAGAGCCGTCCGAGGCCGCGCTGACTGCGTCGTTCTCGTTCACGATTGGAATCACGTCCAGCTCGAGCAGGTTGAGCATCGTGTCGCGCATATTTGCGCGGTTTTTCGCGGTCTTGAAGTCCGAGCCCGTGACGAGCACCTGCGAGCAGGCGACGTCGTAGAGCGAGAAGAGCGTCTCGTAGAGCGACATGAGGCCGATCTGGCCCGCGGCCGCCATCGCGCCGGTCTTCTTCTCGAGCGCGAGCATCTGCTGATTGCCCTGCACGTGCGTGCGCAGTGACGCCGAGAGTAGGATCTGCTTGTTGAGGCGCTTGCGGCCGATGCCGACCGAGCCGCTGGTCACGAGCAGCACCTCCTTGCCCTGGCGCTTGAGCATGCAGATCTGCTCGACCATGGAGGCGATGCGGCCGAGCGCTGGCTCGCCGTTCGTGGACACAACGCTCGTGCCCATCTTGATCACGATGCGGCGTGCGTGCTTGAGGTCCTGGCGCGAGATGGCGCGCGGGCGCAGGCTGCTGCCGCCGAAGCCGGCGGACGCGTGGAGGCCGTCTCTTCGCATCATGTTTAATGTGATGGTGGTGGGTTGGGATGGAGGTGGAGGGATGGCTGTGGTGGTCGCTTGGTCACTACAGCGCAAATGCGGAAATGAGAGAGAAGAGCACCAGCACAGAACAGCGCAGGAGGAACGCAAGGGAAAGGAAACCTAAGCCCCAAAGGACGATCTTGCGAGCAGCTCATGTGATGGATGCGTCGGTAGGACGGCAACCAAAAGACAAAAAACGAAACAAAGTGGCACTCGCAGCAGAAGTCAAGTTCGAAGGGGTATGGATTTACACAGTTAATGTTATCTTGAGAATCGCGAGTTGCGGGTGTTTCCACATTCATTGTACTCAATTTGGGAGGGGACAATGCCTGGCTGAACATGGAGATGCGCTTCAGTTTGTCTTGGTTGTTTTCTTTTAAAGCCGTCAGTTGCTTGTGCAACAGCAAATGTATCGAAAAACAGGTGGGTTTGAAACAATAGAAGCATGTATCTGTAAAGTGGGCTTTTCGATACATTCGCTGTTGCGAGCTGGTCGCCGACTTTTAGAGAAACGTACCGTTTTTAATGAATCGATCGAAAAATACCCAGGATCCAATGATCAATGACAAAATCACAAGAATTTTCCGCCTCGTGTGTTCATTTGACTTGGAAATTGTATGCCATACGTCGCCACTACCAACCAATGTGTAACTGAAACTGAATCAGGTAGAGACGGAGCGAATGGTTTCAACATGGCTGCACAAAGTCAGAAGACAGAGACATGCGACATGTGACGGAGCCGCGGCTAAAGCAGTCCGTCAATACACCGTCAGTACGCCTGGGACACCGTGTTCAACACCCAGAGACCGCATCCTTTCGCGCCTGTGGCAGCCACTAACCCCCAATCTATCCGACCTATCAGATCTATGGGCCGTCGCAGCAAGGCAACTGGAGAGATGGACCTCGGTCCTCAGCCAGGCGATGTGCCTCGAAAACGGAAAATGGCAGTGCCGGCGGGCGGCACTGGGTGCCAATCTGGGTGCAAAGGCACGATCTGCCGGCGTTTACTGACAGCACGGAGTATCGCTTCACATGCGTGCAGGCATGCACCAGGCATGCACCAGGCGGCATGGTCATGATATCATTAGAGACGACTGGCGCGCACGTGCCGTAGATGGCGTAGGTGGTTCTCTACGAAGGCAAAATTGGCGTGTTTTCGCAGAACCAGATGGCCAAGCGACCAGGTGTCTCCAATGAATCAGATGCTACGTTTGAGGAGAGTTCCCAGCACCACTCCCGTACTCCAGCGTCAACACTGGAATCAGCTCCACGTGACTTGCCAGGGTCTCCAGAACCTCTGAGCTGCTGGTGGTTTCATCGCACCCTGTGAATTTATTGTTTGTAACACGAGTTGCGAGCGATTCGATTGACTCGTTCTGAGTGAACGGGGAGGCGAGTGATATATTCACTGCATTTGGCGTTCGACGTTCGACGTTCGGCGTTTGGTGGAGTTCGTCAGTCTCCTGTGTCTCGGATCTGAGATCTGTTTGGCTGACTGTATCATAAAGATACACTGACTGGCTTGGAGCAATGTGAAACAGGAGCCTCGTGTAGATATTTATTTTTCTCAAATGTTTGGGTTCCTATATTGTGAACGAGACGCAGAGACACGAAGGACTGGGTGCGAACCTTCTGCTTGGATCCCATTAAACCCACAATCTACACGCGGAGTCACAGCGCACGATGATGCTCTTCATCTCGACGAGGCAGCTAATGCTTCTATTCGTGTGAGCACAGGTGGGATCGACACTTCGTTTGAGATTGGTCATAGGGCACATGAATAGTACTGGAGGGCTTTCCCATTTGTAAAGCTCAGAACCCGGTACTGGGTCAGGAAGTTTTCCGGGCCGGAATCATCAAGAAAGCCCAAAAAGAGCAAAGTTGGTAACATTACTTGGACGGCAAACAACTAACTCACTGAGCGACTCCACAAACTTCACCACACGACACTAACAAATCAGTCACACTAA
>JALBYZ010001070.1:0-10832 GCA_038050575.1 Globisporangium mamillatum | reverse complement strand
TGGTCAATTTTGATACCAATTTCATTTCTGATTGGTTTTCATCGCTAAAAATCACCTGATTGGTCTATTCAACGTATACAAAACCCAAGTGAAGTCGGATAAACGATGATATTTATCCATATCCGCGTAAATCGATCGAATTAGCTAAAACAGCCCAGAAAGTCCGATTGGAAACCAGACTTTCTGGGCAGATTTCACAACTCGTGCATTTTAAGATCGCTAGCCGTGCGTTAAAAAAAGATACGATGGAAGAATTGCACCGCGAAAAAAAGGTGCATGGATTGTGTAAAACGGAGTGCGAAAACAGATCTTCGGATCTAAAAATAGACGACTGTCTCTAAATAAGGGCAAATATCGGATGGATACTGACGTTGATAAGGTTGGATAAACGACATCGCGCTATATAAAGCTCATTTTACACCCCAACTTTGCCAAAAGATATGAAATGCACAATACTTAATGAATGATAAATCCCAGTCTTGCTTGCTACACTGTACCTGCATTTGGTTTGCTGATTTAGACAAACGACAACAGCAAAGCCAGACGCTTATGGGTCAAGGTTCTGGCGCGAGAAGATCTCCTTGGCGATGATCATGCGCTGGATCTGCGACGTGCCTTCGTAGATCTGGTAGATTTTGGCGTCACGGAAGAGCTTCTCGACCGGGTACTCGGTGTTGAATCCCGCGCCGCCGAACACCTGGATCGCGTCGGTCGTGCACTGGTTGGCGTGGTCGCCCGCAAAGCGCTTGGCCATCGACGCGTACATGGTGTTCTTGCGGCCGCAGTCAATCTCGTACGCGGCCTTGTAGGTCAACGAGCGGCCGGCCTCGATACCCGTGGCCATGTCCGCGAGGATGAACGCGATCGCCTGGTGGTTCGCGATCGGCACGCCCATGGTCTTGCGCTCCAAAGCGTACTTGCGCGCCTCGTCGAACGCGCGACGCGCGAGACCCACGGCGCCGATCGCCACTGGCGGACGCGTGATGTCGAACGCCTGCATCGCGATCTTGAAGCCGTAGCCCGGCGTGCCGAGCACGTTTTCCTCCGGCACCTCGACGTCCTCGAACGTGATGCCGCGCGTGTCCGAGCAGCGCTGGCCGATGTTGATCTCCTTGCGGCCGACCGTAATACCCGGCGAGTCCGCGTCCACGATGAAGCCCGTGAATGCCGAGCCGGCCTTGGCGGTCGCGTCCGTCTTGGCGAGCACGAAGAACCACTTGGCGACACCGCCGTTCGTGATCCACATCTTGGAGCCGTTGATGACCCACTTGTTGCCCTTCTTGACCGCCGTGGTCTTGGCACCAGCGACATCCGAGCCGGCGCCTGGCTCGGTCACGCAGTACGCGGCCTGCACAGGCTCCTCCACGAGGCGGCCCAAGTATTTCTTGTTCTGCTCGTCGTTACCGGCGACAAGCAGCGGCGCCGTGGCGAGACCGTTCGCTTCCATCGCGGTGGCCATGCCCGTGCAGCCGTACGCGAGCTCTTCGCCGATGATGCAGCCGTCAAGCGAGCCCAGACCGAGACCGCCGAATTTCTATTCGTGATACATACATGCGCACAGTACAAAGTCAGCCTCGTGTTCCACATGTCCAATGAATGCACTTACGACTCGACTCAGATTAACGCAACGCAATGTTCATGCGCACTCACTCACCTCTGGCACGTGCGTGTTGACGAGACCGAGCTCCCAGGCCTTGGCGAAGATCTCCTGCGGGTACTCCATTGTGGTGTCGTAGTACTTCTCCTTCGGGATCATCTCCTCGCGAGCGAACTTGCGCGCGAGCTGCTGGAACTCGCGCTGCTCGTCCGTGAGCTTGAGCGAGAAGTGCGTGTACTCCGAGTCATCTAGGTGCGCGCTGATTGCGAACGAGCGCGACGCGAGCTTGGCGCTCTGCGGTTTGATGAGCTTGCGGGCGGTGGCAGGCAGCATGTTGGCGTAGGCTGAAGGTGGCGAGCGGACTGAGACTGTGTGGATGTAGCTGGCTTGTGCGGCGGAAGGCGCGAGTTGCAGACTGAAGAGCTCCTTCAACGCGCGCATGGATGGATCTTCGTCGGAGGAGCTCTTTGTGTTGACTCTACCGTCACGCCGCGATTTCTCGCAGAAGCCGACGTGTTGCACCTCTGTAAGGTGATAGGAAATGGCTCAGTATCGATGAAGAGAGGTTCTGGCGGCCCGAAACCTCTCTTCTGCGATATTGACTGCACGAACAAGGTAAGGCGGGGATGAAACTTCAAGGAGACGAGAATCCCACGGGGGTACAAAAGGAGATTCGGTGGTGGTTTTGTTCGTTAAGAACTCGACAATGGGACGCATTCGCACGGTTAAGAACGCAATGGCTGCACGAACAACTGGAAACGACACGTGGAAATGGTGGTGTGAACCCAAGAGTGAGATGAACAAACAACAGTGATGACGACCATGGCTGCGTGTGCTACGTACACACAACCACACTGCGTCTGTCTGTACGCATCAACTTCAAAGTGATGCTAAGCTACAGCACGTGCTTGATGTCCACACCAACGCCACGCCACCAATCGAGAACAGGTGCCGCAGCGCAGGCATCGCGGCTCATGCGGATTTAGAGCTCTTGACGTCGCTCCTCACAAGAGTCCATGTCCTTCAGTGTCAGCGCGACTCCGCGAAGCTTCTTCGCGCGACACTGGTGGTACTTGAAGATTCTCGTGTTCGCGTATAGCTTGCCGTCTGAGGCGCATACTGGGCGGTAGTCGCGCAGGAAGTGCGCGGGACACTCGGGCAGCTCCGGCTCCAGGACGACCGCGCCTTAGACTTTCAGAGCGCCTCCCTGGGCTTCTTCTTGCGTGGCAGTGACAGCCGCATCCAACGCCAGCATCAGCATCAGCATCAGAGCGAGAGAGAGTAAGAGACACGCATGCTTTCGTCAACGTGCTTGCCTTGCTCGCGTGGATGTTTCTTGCAGACAGTGTGCGATCTTTTTCCGCTTGCTTTGCTCCATGGGAAAGCTCTTGTGTCAACGAGGGAGCTTTCCACAGAAAAACTCGACATGGTCTGGGTTCAACTATCCATAAACCCGCTTACATCAGAACCGTACCCACATATATTTTTATGCTAATATTTGTATGCAAAACGGCCCATGGTCCTCTAAACAGGTCGAAATTAATCTTACTGGATCGTCAACCCGTGTTTTCCCAACCCACTTCTTTCATTTTTTGGTCTGGCTTGCCTTTCCGTTCAGCTTTTCGATTTGGGGAGAATCGATTCTGTGGCGTGAAGCGCACGTGGATCAACCGCACAAGAAGAGTGCAGGCGAAGAGCTCCAGACAGACAGACAAACAAACAAACAGACAGATAACGATGGCGGAAGAGCAGGTGGTCGCGGCGCTGCAGGCGCTGACGATCGAATACGAGCGTCGTGAGCACCGCGAGTTGCCGACGGTGGAGGACGTCATCGCGGAGCTGGGCCACCTCGAAGGCGCGGCCACGAAGAACCTCGTGTTCAAGGACAAGAAGGAAGGGCTCTTCCTCGTGTCCGCGGCCACGAACACGACGGTGGACACCAAGCTGCTCGCGAACAAGCTAAGCGCGGCGGGCATCGGCAAGAAGTACAACTTGCGCTTCGCCAGCGAGGATGTGCTCGAGAGCATCCTCAAGGTCCAGAAGGGCTCGGTCTCGCCGCTCTGCGTCATGCACGACGAGAAGACCGAGGTGCGTCTCGTGCTCGACAAAGCGCTCCTGGACGCCAAGGCGGTGCACTGCCACCCTCTGCGCAACGACGTGACGTACTCGCTGACCCCAGAAGCGCTGCTCAAGTTCGTCAAGCACTACAAGCACGAGCCAGTGATTGTGGACTTCAGCGCGGCGGTGCCAGCGGCTGCGCCAGTGGCCAAGGTCGCGAAGGCGCCAAAGGCTGCGGCCGCGCCACAGGCCAAGAAACAGGAGCAGAAGTCGAACGAGGGTGTATCGGTCACCAAGGCGGACAACTTTGCCGACTGGTACACGGAGATCATCACCAAGTCGGGCATGATCGACTACTACGATATCTCGGGCTGCTACATCCTGCGTCCGTACTCGTACGAGATCTGGGAGAAGGTCGTCGCGTACCTGGACACGCGCTTCAAGTCGATTGGCGTGAAGAATTGCTACTTCCCGATCTTCGTGTCGAGCGAGAAGCTGCAGAAGGAGAAGGACCACTTGGAAGGTTTTGCGCCGGAGGTCGCATGGGTGACCAAGTCGGGCGACTCGGATCTCAAGGAGCCGATCGCGATCCGTCCGACCTCGGAAACCATCATGTACCCGGCGTTCAAGAACTGGATCCGCAGCCACCGCGACTTGCCGCTCAAGCTCAACCAGTGGAACAATGTCGTGCGCTGGGAGTTCAAAAACCCAACACCATTCATCCGTACGCGTGAGTTTCTGTGGCAGGAGGGTCACACGGCGCACGCGACCAAGGAGGAGGCCGACACGGAAGTGCGTCAGATTTTGGACTTTTACGCCGGTGCCTACGAAGAGCTGCTCGCGGTGCCGATGATCAAGGGCGTCAAGTCGGAGAAGGAGAAATTTGCTGGCGCGGACTACACCACGACCATTGAGGGCTTCATTCCTGCCACTGGTCGTGGCATCCAGGCCGCGACGTCGCACCACCTGGGCCAGAACTTTGGCAAGATGTTCGGCATCTCGGCCGAGTACGAAGACGGCAAGAAGCTGATCCCGTACCAGAACTCGTGGGGCTTCACGACGCGCTCGCTTGGTGTGATGATCATGATCCACGGTGACGACAAGGGCCTCGTGCTCCCACCACGCGTGGCGCCGATCCAGGCGATCGTCGTGCCAATCCCATTCAAGGACAAGGATGAGGTGGACGAGATCTTCAGCAAGGCGGACGAGATCTGCAAGCTGCTGGTTGGCGCCGGCGTGCGCATCGAAGTGGACTCGCGCCGCGTCTACACCCCAGGCTGGAAGTACAACTACTGGGAGCTCAAGGGTGTGCCACTTCGCTTCGAGCTCGGACCAAAGGATATCGCGAAGCAACAGGTACGCGTCGTGCGTCGTGACAACGGCGAGAAGGTGGACATCCCAGTCGCGGAGCTCGCGACCAAGGTCCCAGCGCTGTTGGAGCAGATCCAGCACGACATGCTCGTGCGCGCGCGTGCCGAGCGCGACGGCCGCATTAAGAAGGTGACTGAGTGGAAGGACTTTGTGCCAGCGCTTCAGGAGAGCTGCATGGTGCTCACGCCATTCTGTAACGAGACCGAGTGGGAGGAGACCGTGAAGACCAAGAGTCGCGAGGAGTCGCTTGCGCTCATGGGCCTGGCTGAAGAGGCTGAGAACACGGCGACCAGTGCCGCGGCCAAGACGCTCTGCATCCCGTTCGAGCACAACGAGAACTCGGTCGAGAGCGACCTCAAGTGTTTCGTCAGCGGCAAGCCTGCCAAGTGCTGGATCCTCTGGGGCCGAAGCTACTAAGCGGATGGATGCTGATGTGTCAGGTTTGGCTGGCAAGCTCGCTTGCTTCAGAGCCAACCGCTGACCGCACTGAGGTAGGCTGGTTGTTGGTAAGAACTGCGGGTCGGAGCTGAGCTGTAGGCTTCGCCGGTCCTCCTACTTCACCCACCCACACTCACAAAAGATCAGATAAAGATCGCATTCGTTTCCTTCGTACGGCTTATGGACGGTGAATATGAATTGATACACGTTGATTGATACATAAACTCTAGTCTCGTGCTCGAACTCATGTAATGCAAGGCGGGGTACCGGTTGTTAAAACACCCAGAAGTCGAGTACGCCGAGTCGAATCAAGCTGACCTCGAGCAGCGAGATGTCTCGCTCGTACACCAGGTACCAGACATCCGACTGCAGCACTTTTCCCGACGCGACTCTGAACTCGCGCGTCTCGCCGTTCCACTTGAAACCCTTGCGCTCGTACTTTTGCTGCAGGTCCTTGCGCTTGTTGAGCACGAAGATCAGTCCTTTCCGACAACCTTGACGCACCGCGAGCGTTAGTGCCGTGCGCGCGAGTCTTCCGCCAATGCCCATGGAGCCGTACTCGTGGTGCACGGCGAGCATCCCGAGGATCGCTGCGTCCTGAGGGAGGTTCAGGTCGGGATGATCGCGGGAGTCTGTAGCGAATTCAATGTACAACATGACAGTGGTTAGATGTGTTGTCAGTTGGAGGTAAAACTGAAGATATGCTGCTTGTAAGGATCCACAACGTACGTTGGATCTGCAGGCATCCGGCGAGCGCACCATCGACATCGGCGACCACGAGTGGGTCTACTCCCGCCTTGATGATCGCGCGCAGCTCCTCGGTCGTGATCCGCTCATCTTTGACGATATCGCTCTGGTTGAACCAGTGCTTGTTGGACGAGAACGCGGTGGAGACGATCTTCTGAAGACGCTCGACGTCATCGTTCACAGTCGCGAGGCGAATGGAGACTTGCAGCTGAGTACGCGGTGCTGGCATTGTATCTAGTAGCAATAGACCGCAGATGTGCTGGGCTGGGTGTGCGTGCGACTGGAGGGAAGTTGGAGAATGACAGGTGCGTTGGCAAACACGTCGGGAGTGGAAACCTAAAGAGGGGACTGACTGGAGACCTGGAGACCTGGACGCCACTTGAAAACTGTCGAAAGTAGGATTCAACGATTTCCTGGAGGGATGTTTGAGCCGGAGTTGCTTCGTTTGCCAGCCAAGGTATCTGCCTACCCGGCCAATGACGTCAATCTGACA
Organism: Globisporangium mamillatum; assembly: GCA_038050575.1. Lineage (NCBI taxonomy): Eukaryota > Oomycota > Peronosporomycetes > Pythiales > Pythiaceae > Globisporangium > Globisporangium mamillatum. Next base: position 4,128 of record JALBYZ010001070.1, on the reverse strand, counting down.
ACCGGAAAGATACTTTCTGAAGTTGGATGAGTGTACCTCCATAGACCGGCTACGGCATGCCGAGGTACTGTTCACTGTGATTGTCGAGTTAGCCTTGTCACACCGCCTGTCGCTCTTCCCGAGCATCATTGACGTCTCGACCAGCAGAATTATCAAGGCACGCCAATATTTGTCTCGTCCTCTGCAGCTTGAGCTTTCTCTCTCGATCGCATCCATGGATATCACCTTATAGAACACAACCCGAGGACCTATGCGCCGCTGTCGGTGATCAGATGATAGATGTAGGATTCTCGCATGACTCTGTGGGCTGTGCTCCGAGAAGTCCACTTGAATCGTTTCCTGCGGAGCCCGCAGCACAGTTCGCTTGGCCAGGTACATCTGGATGTGAGGCATGCGTATGTAATGGTGGTACTTGTTAGAGGTACCTGGTAGACAATTGCACAGCGCCTACAAGTATTTTGTTATTTGTTATACAGCTGGAAGTACTCCAGGAGCAAACTATTTGATATCACTGTCTCCGCAACCTGAGGTTTCTACCTCAAGATGATTTTCAACCCGAGATCAGAGATATCGCCGCTGATACACCCCACACTCTGCAAGACGGACGGATCGCCGCGTCCATCTACCTCAGCCATCAACCAATGATACATTATCTCTCTGAAACGCCCCGTAGTGGACTCAACCTGGTGTCGCGGAGGAACCCAGACTGTTGCCATCGAGACTCCTGCTGCTGTGTTCCACTGTACAACTGCCAAACTTGATGATGATCGTTGGCTCGCAGCATACACCCGATAGACCTGGGGAGCTGGCAAGCCAAAGAAGCGTGAGAGGGGTCCTGACCTGCGTCAGTCTGTCTGCGCTTGCGCTTTCGTTCGGGCCCACCCAGAATCTGAACAAGGCACTTGGTCGTCCGAATGAAAATGGCATCATCGGACCTCCAATGTTGCGACGCGGCGGCGACTCGGGACCAATTATTGGCACTCTACCTCGACATACTACTCCTCCCATTGCTTTGTTGATGGTGAGATTCAAGCGCGGAGTGAGCGTGCACCGCAATTGGATTAATTGTCGCAAGTCGACTCACTGCCGAGTGACCGACCTATGATGCACGCGACGTTTGGCCCCCACACTCGCTCGGGGAGAAGAACTGGAGTAGCGTCGAGAACCTCATAGGTTTACCGTTTGGTTCTTGTTCAGCCTCAAGTCACCAAGGCGCGGACAGCAGTTGATAACACGCAGCATTTCTCCACACGTGCAACCACCCATGCGTTCGAGACCTCAGCTCAACCCATAGTTACGCTTCTCTCGTACAGCAGGAACCACACGTCTGACTGCAGTACTTTTGCCAACGAGACTCAGAACTCGCGCGTCTCGCCCGTCCACTTGAAGCCCTTGCGCTCGTACATCCGCCGCAGATCCTCCCGCTTGCTGAGTACAAACGCGACCACTCTTTTACAACCTTGTTGCATCGCCAGCGCGATTGCAGCGCGTCCGAGTTGCCATCCGAGACCAAGGGACTCATACTCGGGGCGGGCAACGAGCATCCCGAAGAGCGCTGCGTTTCGAGGGAGGTTCAGGTCCGGATGGTTGCGGCAGTCTGTAGCATATGACATGCAGACGGGTTTAGTTTCGATTGGTCGTTGGGAACACTCAGGAGTTTGAAGGGTTGTGTGACAGGGTATTACATTCGACGATCACGCCATCGACCTCTGCGACCACGACTGGGTCTATGCCAGCCTTGATGCTTGCTCGGAGCTCCTCGGTCGTGATCCGCTCGTCGATGACGCTGGCGCTCTGGTTGATCCTGTTCTTATCGGACGAGTACACTGCGCAGACGATCTTCTGGAGGCACTCGACATCGTTTACAGTCACGAGGCGAGCGGAGGAAGAGACTTGCAAACTCGTACGGGGTGCTAGCGTTGATGACTGTGGGGGTACTCGCGTGTGCGACTGGAGGGAAATCGAAGACTGACTGGTGCTATGAAGGAAAGTTTGGGAGGGAAGGGGGTTACGCCATCAGGAGGGGACACTTGGAGGTCGCCGAGTAGGACTCGATGATTTCCCTGAAAGGATTTCTGATTAGCGGATTGAACTGTTGGCAGCGAGGGAAGCCAAGAGAGCTTGCACGAGTTGCACGTCGGCAATCACTGAGCCGAGTGCAATGAGCTTGGCTCTGGCATGCTAATAGGATGCAGCGTGCATGCATTCGTCGACGACAACCTCGGTCCTGCGATTACCGCGCTCCATTTGCTGCGTGTCGACCTTGACATGGCTGATGGCGGTTATGTGCGGCGCGCGGATGCTGCACCGGCACAGACCATTGGATAGTAAATATAAATGGATACACATATCAATACAAACATTTGCTCTTGTTGGATGAATAGCTGGGAGGCAGCGCAACTAATCAGCCCATGCATGCATTAAAAGTACCAGTAGTCGAGCACGCCGGTCTTCACTAACAACACTTCGAGCCACGTAAAGTCGCGCTCGTAAACCATGTACCAGACGTCCGGCTGCAGGATCTCGCCCGCCGTGACTTTGAACTCACGCTTCTCGCCGTTCCACTTGAAACCCTTGCGCTGGTAGTTCTCCTGCAGATCCTTGCGCTTATTGAGCACGAAGATCAGTCCTTTTCGGCAGCCGTTGCGCACCGCTAGCGCCAACGCCGTGCGCGCGAGTCTTCCGCCGAGACCCATGGAGCCGTACTCGTGGTGCACCGCGAGCATCCCGAAGATCGTGGCGTCTTCAGGGAGGTTCATCTCGGGATGGTTGCGGCAATCTGTAGCATGCAACGTACAGTGACATCCGAATGAGACGATGTCGGTTCATCAATCGATAATCACTGAATAGCTGCTCTGGAGGTTGATTGACTGACTTACATTGGATCAGCAGGCAGCCGGCGACCACGCCATCGACCTCGGCAACCAGGACCGGGTCCAATCCCGCCTTGATGATCGCGTGGAGCTCTTCGGTCGAGATGCGCTCGTCCTTGGCGATGTCGGCCTGGTTGAACCAGTTCTTGTCGGACGAGAACGCCGTGGCGACGATCTGCTGCAGGCGCTCGGCGTCGTCGTCCACCGTCGCGACGCGAGTGGAGATCCGTGCTGCCATTGTATTGCAGGCGTGTGTGTGTGTGTGTGTGTGTGTGTGTGTGTATGTGCTGTGTGTGTGGTGGGTGTGCGTCTGGAGGGAAATTGAAGAATGACTTGCTTTGTGCAGAGCTGAAGCATAAACATGGCACGAGTGGAAGGTGGAGTTTTCTGTACCTCTTGGAGGTCAATAGCCTTCAAACCAGGAAGCCTCGAGAGTGGGTTGCTGAAAGGATTGATTGTTGCGAGCAAAGTTGCTTTGATTTTGCCAAACGACCGGTTACTACATGTATACTACAGTATACTACAGTGGATATTTCTAAATCCTGCACAATGAAGCAGTCCAGGTATAATGCAGTGGAATTGAGTATCCAGTCAGTATATTAAGCAAAATTTGTTTTGAGCTTTTGTGGGGCTTACCGTTCTCAGCTGTCGGGCTGTGTTGACGACCCTGTTGTCTAGTCCGAATGCTTTGGGTATGAACAAGTGGCACTTGTTCGAGGTACCTGGGACACAATCGCACAACAAATCAGTTGGTCTGATTAGAGATCATTCGAGGGAGGTTGTGCCTTGTATACAGGCGTGGGTGCATACCCGGGAACAGAATAGATTGAGGGTGCACACAGTTAGAAGCCCAGTTGTACACCATTTAAAGCTCAAATTGGGTCAGTTCTCAAAATAAATTGAGCAGCGCAAAAAAAGAGTTGTATTATCAAAATTAATACCCCTTACAAATGATAGCAAATCACGATCCAACTTTCATAGGATTTAACTGGAAAACATTATCATGAAAATGCAACGTGTGGCGATAGAACTTGGTACACATAGCAGCGCTAGACGACGGCCCTAAGAAGAGACTGTAAGCGCACACTTGAAAGGACTTGCGATGCGAAGTCATCGTCTGGCCAGGCGACGTCGCTACAATAGCAGCACAGTTCTGCCGAAAGTATGCTTTCACCTTCGATTTGAAGCTTGAAAACACGTTCTCGATGGGATTGAGCATTGGAGAATACGGGCCTAGACGCAAAAGCGTGGCTGC